>JANHGD010010593.1:160907-171381 GCA_027560375.1 Imantodes cenchoa
TCGCGCGCAGCACCCTACCGGTGCGATGCCCGCGATGCCCCACACTGCGGGCGTGCAGGCATGCATCCCCATGGGCACATCCCCGCATGAGCTTTTGTCTTCTGCAGGACAGGGGAATGTCCTTTAGAGCATCTGTTGGTTAGAGAATTAGCAGCAGGATTGATTGAAGAGCTATAAATAGAAGGGAGAATTTTAAAAAATCTGACAGAGACTGAGTGGGAGTTTCCTGTAAGAAAATTTCAACTTAGCAGTAGCTACTGTGGCACAACCAATATGGGATAGAGGCATATCCAAGAAACTGATAATTGGAGGGAGTGAAGAGCTGTGTTTTTTCAGCAATGTTATATCAAGAGTTTCAAATCCCTTTGGCAGAGTTCAATAAAACACCTTTATTTATAGCTCTATGTGAAAAGAAAAAAATAAATTTCATATGTAATAAATTCACCCAGCCATGGCAATGGATATATATGAAATACAATAAAGATAAAAATAATTGTAAATATAAAAATAGCTTGACTGAAAATATTCTGCTTAGGTTTCATTCTCTGACATGTTGAAGTATACGCCAGCTAGCTGACTGGCACAAATAGAACCATACCAGCTTAGTGACAGAAAACAAATTAGTATCATTATTACATTATTCAGTAGTCCCTCTCTCCTTTCCAACTCAATGGAAATTGTTAATAATGTGGCTTAATAAGTCCTGAACACGAAGATTTTCAAATCACTGAATCATATATTCCAAGGTTCAAATTATTCATGTCAGACCCCCCTCTCCAAATTAGAAATGCTAGTAAAATTAAAGGGACTTTTTGTAGTTCAAAATTTCATATGTTCTCTTTTCAATGACTATCAACTATGGTAGTACAACTCTGAGGCATTGTATCACAAACTGCTAAAGACTAATGTTGTTAGTGAAATTTGATGGTGTGATGCTACACAGTATAATAATACTGCAAGGTATTTTTTTTCTACACTGTTTCCAGACTTTGCGAACACTCATTGGATCTTCAAGAGAGAGAAGTTTCTGCTTTGACCTTGGACAAAAACAATTGCTTTTTTATTTTGAAAGATAGGAGGGATGAAAACAAACACCCATTGCCTGGTTTGTATTGATTAATGTAAGTTCCACTGCTTTGAATTGGTCTGCTCTATGCATGACTAAATCTAGATGTGACTTCATTGGCACTTTAAATATTCTATCCATCTGCTCATCCATCTCTTGTGATGACTCTTTCAAGTCATACTAGACACTAGTGACTCTGGTTTTGTTTTTGTTTTTTTGTCTTCCATGACAGAAAATAAAGAGAGTAACAGCTCCTTAATAAATTGTAATAGGTAAGAAAAGGAGCATAATACAAGTACAGGTGGCTAAACATTTACACATTGATTATAAATATAATTTAACTAACTGGATGTTGCCTTTTTTCCCCTTCTTTCTCAATTTTTTTTTTTAAATGTGATTCTTCCTTTGTTTTCTTTCTTCCAGACACTGTATCACTGGAAAGTGTTCTTGTTCGCATTGAACTATCCAATGTCTGACACTGCCTTTCCCCACAACATCCCTGAACATTTCCCAAAGCATTCAGTGAAGGTTGAGGGGCCCTTCCAGAGAGAAACTGTAGAAGGTTGTAATAGGTGGCTATAAAAACAGGGTGATGATTTTTCCTAAGACTTTCCATTAATACCCTGCCACCATTGGATACAACCCAATGTTTGCATTTTTTTATGACAGCTGTTTTTCAGTTTCAATTTCCATAATTTTATGGGGGATTAGAATTGGGGGGAAAATGTCTCTGCAAAGGTCAGGCAAAAAGATAAATCATGGATATATCAATTGATTACAGGTTGGGTATCTCTATATTTAATCTCTGAAGACATTCCAGTAAAGCGACAGGAAAATATTAATGTTGTTGCGAAGATTTTTTTTTAAGCGTAAGGAAAGTTCAGAAAGAATTAAATAACACATAATCAACATCAACATGAATGTACACAGCTTCTGGGTTAATATGGAAACTTGGTCCTATGAGAATCTAATGGCGTGACAAATGTCTAGGCCATCTAAAGAAAACTATGACCTTATACATGATAAACATCTGTCCCCAGAAGTAAATGGTCTTGGGATGGAGAATGTTCACTTGATTTTACTTCAGAATAAAAACAATCTTGGCTTATATAAAGGATTATCTTTTCTTTTATTTGAAAACATTATACAGGCATTACATTGCCACAGCCAGTCCATGTTGGAGCATGCAAATATCAAAACAGAAGATAATTCGTTCTTAGTGAATATTGTGGACATTCCTTGTTTTTGGTTCTTACTTCCATTTGTAAGTGTCAAAATTAGTGTGCTTTTATTATGGCATTTAACAATTAAAATCCTACCCATGGGGTAAAATTGATATTTATAGCTAGCTTGAGAATACTAATGTCATTTTAAAAAAAGAGAAAATACGTCACACTGGTTGAAATGTTAATGGCACAAGTTAGCAATATCTAAAACTATATACGGAAGCATCTTCATTTGACACAGTGATGCAAAACATCAATTGATTGGTCTGTCCTGGTTGCTGATTGTATTCTTGAGTTCTCAAGTTGAAGACAAACCAAACTGTTGCTACAGTTTCCAGTCAATTACTGAACTATATCAGCAGAGTCAGGATAGCTGAATACCTTTTCACTTCCAAGAACTGGTCCATCCACTTTCCAATTAAGTCAATGGTGACACTGATAGCGTAGCTACTTGCTGAATCAAAAGAGCTTTGCTGATGACCCACCCACGCCAAATTCTTAGAATGGCAAGACATCAGGTGATCAGGCAAGAACTCTCTCAGATGGACCTCCCTTTTCATTATGCATCAACCAATTTATCTTGGCATTTCATTTTAGGCAATAAATATGTTTAACAACATTGTTCAATTGCAGAAGAATTAAAAAATCCTACTGCCCAAGAGCAGATTGTGTAATTTCTAAGCAGAAGGCAGGGAGGTCAAACTCCATTGTCTGCATATATAAGAGCTCAGTGGACTGGCAGATCTCTGCCCAAGATTTGCTGCCAGCCAAAAAAAAAAACATTGTTTGGGTTCAATGGAGTGATAATGATTTAATATAAGGCAGCTTCCATGGTTAAACATTCCAGTCTTTCACCTCCGTTGTCTATTCTCCTTGCCCCATGCAAAAGAATAATTTTAAATGTTTTTGGGGTGTGTGTGGGTGTGTGAGATGAATCTCTCACTGGTGGTTATCCAGCCTTTGAAAGATTGCAACTTGCAATGGTCTATTTCAGTAAGAACACTTTTGAGTGAACTGAGTGATGCCTCTCATCCAGGTTGCTTCTACGGAAAGTAATCTACAAATTAGTGGTCATAAGAATGAGCTATTTTAAAAAGAGAACCTACGACAACATTTGGTTTACAAAATAAATACTATAAATAAAAGTCCTCAAAGGTTATGAAAGACAAATGCTTAAGCAAGAAAATAAAGGCATAAGTTCTTCAAAAAGTCATTAAGATCAAGGATGGGACCACAGATTCAGAGAAAGGTATTTAATTGGTATAAAAGGTAGCAAAAAGGACTGGGAGATGGCAATGCTCATCAGCTGACTTCTGATTTTTGAAACCTGAGAAAACAGTTAAGGCCCCTGAACACACTTAAACCCTGTTCTTTAGATACATCCAAGCATATTCAGAATTAAAGCCTAAATTTATCAAGAGAGCCTTGATATTATGAGTCAAGCCAATATTTAAGCCACAATGCAGTTATTATATCGGTGATATTTAAGCAGTGCCTGGAACTCATGTATCCCCTCAGGAATAACATGTGCTCTAAATACAGTATATAAATGATCACCTGGCAGTAACATTCTGATTCTAAAAGAAATGGCAATTTTGCACAATTATTTTATAGTTGAGATTTCTAATTTTACCCCTCTCCTCTGCACAGCAGGATATGTCACCCACCTTGTGAAAGACTGTTGCAAAAAGTAGTACAGAATCTGTGTCATAATTTACAAAATAGTCTTAATAATTTGATTTGTATGTAAAATGAAACAGGAAGAAAAAGGCCACTTGGTAGCATTGGTTAAGCAAAGGGCTATTGTTTCCACCTAGTTACCTCAGAATGACCCAACCTGGCATCTCCCAGATATACTGGGACTGTAGCTCCCAGGATTCCCAACTGAAATGGTCAGAATGTGGAATTTCTAGTTTTGTATTTGGAGAGCAACTGGTTGAGAAAAGCTGTCAAGATACTTTACTGTTGGATTCTTCTTTGCACAGAAAACCAATGGGGGCCATGTGAATGATAAAATAGTTAAAATTAGTGTGAGCAAACTTACCTCTAGATGTGTTGAAGAGTTCCCATGATCACTCACCATTGGTCATGTTATCGGTAGCTAAGGGGAGTTGATGTTAGAATGCGCGGAGTTGCTAGCTGAAGGCATTCGATTGTAAAGAGGAGTGTATAAAATGCTCCCTATGCATATTGTTCTGCACATGAAGCAGCTTGGGTCATGTAGTTTATGCTGGGACCATATCATGTATGTCAAAATATCATGTATTTTGGTCAATGTAGAGGGGAAAAAATGGGGCAGTTTTATTCTGGGCATGGACTGAACATGGTTCCTCTGGGCGGAATTGATTGGAAAGTTTAAGAATAGGAAAAAGTCAAGGCTTAGGGATTTCTCTGGCAGCAGCATATGCGAACATTAGAGGTAGCCGGAGGGGGAAGGAAAAGGGAAATCACTGGGAATATTGGGATGAGGGCAGGATATTAACTGTGGGCTGAAGAGAGATAGGAAGGAGAAAAAGAGTGTTGTGCTCTGGTCCATTGGCCACATGGAGGACGATGGAAGAGAGAATGCAATGTATATCTCTTTAATTCTCTTTTCCCTGTAAAAAAAATCATTATGGGGTTTCTTTGGATTTGGGCTGAAAGTCAGAAGAACCATGTTTCAGATTTTTTTCTTCTTCAGTGCTAATTCAAAATGGTTCAGTAGAACTACCTGAACACGATGATTTGAGTTTGAAAGAAAACATATTTTCATGTTGTGCAAATCCCTAGTTCAGTATTACCGAAGATATACAAATTGGAATTCTAAAATGGAACAATGCATGATGGTGCCTTAACATGCATCTCTCAGAGGAATTGGGATTGTTATGAAGATAAATTTTTAAAAGAATGGACTTTCTGAATGTAATTTTTACACATAAAAATGCAGTAGCTTACTTTGTACTGCATAATGCAAGCTTTCGGTACTAAGAACATAAGAAAGAGGTTCCTTGGCAAATTCAGTTCACTGAGGAAATATTCAGTACCTATGTAGTCTCATCTCTTTGTTTTGTTTTTTCTCCTGAGGTAGGTAAAATAATATTTTTATAAAACTGGGAATGCTTCAAATATTATTAGGAAAAAATGCTTCAGACTTCTTGCAAACACAACAGCTCTTTGCCATTTATTAAAACACGTGTATGTTTTCTCAGTTGTCTTAATCTAAAAAAGATCCTGCTGTTTTAATGAATCAAATAATTAAATTAGTGCATCTAAATAAGGAACAAATCTATCTTTTTTCCCAGCTAATTTAGAAACCTGAAACCAGCCAATCAGGTTTGCTCTAATGAAGAGCATTGAGAGGCTGTATTCATACCATAGGAGATCCAAAATACTTGTTCTGATTCATTTTTCAAATGTGCACAGCCCTAGTAGATTACTGTGATCAACTGTGCAGAAAGAGTACTTTTAAAAGAAGTAAATTTGATTCTTCCATTCTAACAACACATTTCAAAAAGCTTTCCTATTGTGGAAACAAACAACTATCCTGATTTTCTTTCAAGAACTAGAGGCTCTAAAGAAATACGATTTTTGTCTCTGGTTCAGCTTCAAGGCTCATAATTCACAAGAGTATCTTTGTTCTGATATTAAAAGACACGAGATTATTTTATTATTGCTTATCGCACTATGAACATATAGTATTATCCCTCTTTTACTTTGTAAGAACGGTAGCCATAATTAAGCCAAGGCCCCAATTATGTAAACTTAATCCTGCCCAAGTGAGGTCAATTCTATGAAAGTTGGGAAGTAAGAGCACCTTGAGAACAGTTGTATCACCAACTTCGTTCAGATGATTACATTTCTGAATACATAATGATAAAAGAATGACTTTGGCCAATATTCTTGAGGGAAACAAAGCTACTGCCGAGTTGCTAAATTAATTTTGCAGACAGAGGAAAAATCAGTTGGGTGCTTTTTCTAACCATTTTAATTAACCAGTTTGAGCATAATGTAAGAATTTTGTTAAGGAAAGGAATGTGCAAACCCATACTAGAAGACTAAGGATATAAGCAGCCATTGCATCTGGAACCAGGAATGGATTATTGATTCAAACTAAAAACAATGGACCAAGATTCAGGAGAAACATCAGTCATATAGATCTCCCCCTCCCAAAAAAATGGAATAAGCATAAAGACTTCGAATATACTGAGTTCTAAGCAATTCACATCTAGCCAGTATCATATTATGAATGAGAGCAACACAGGTCAACTATTCCTGTGTTCCTCTCTTGGACAGAATGTCTACAAAAATATTCCATTTCTTTTCCTTAGTAGCAGCTAAATTTGCAAAGAGAAAAGAACTTGTTGGTATCTGTAAGGTTAAGACACTGAAAGTGTAAATGTAATTACGTTATCAATAAATCTCAGCTGCCCACAGTATTATTGTAAAAAATATTCCAAAGGTCAATGTTTGACTACTATACTATTATGCACTTATTTTTAAAAAAAAAAGGTTAAAAAGTTTCTTTTCAACCTATTCTTAGAATAGAGATGGATACTGGTAGCTGTCCATCCATGGCTTCCCAGAACTTCTTCTGAGCCATCTTCGCCAACCTCAGCCCTTCAACAGGTGTTGGAGTGCAACTCCTAGGCAGCATGGCTAGAGGTGAGAGAATTCTGCCCATCACATCAGGAGGGCCCAGGCTGAGAAAGGCTTCAGAGAATGGGCAACCAGGTAGCTAAGGTAGCTGAATGAACACAATGGCACTAGGGTATAGATTCTGTGTACCTCGGCTGGACAAAAATTGGTAGTATTTATGTATACTTGGTCCTACTAGGCATTTCCCTTGTTGCATTCAGTGCTAATTACCAAGTTTTCTTGCTTCCCATGTTTCTAGTCCCTTTCCATTAACAATTGGTGAACACATCCACAAAATATTAAGGTTTTCAAATCTTTACTCAAACTTACACTAAACAGGCCCTATTGAAAGCCTGCCTCTCTCTCTTCCACTGCGTCAAAAAGAAAAGATAAGGAGCCAGGCATTTTTTAGGTGGACAGTATTGTCTCTGTCTTTTTTTTTTTTTTTTTTGGGCTGGCTACCTGGAACTTGAATGCAAATTTGGCATTCATGTTCCAGAAATTATTACTGTCACTGAGGAAGAGTATCCATTGTTGGTAGAAACTGGTATGTAGAATAAGTTTTCCTGACAAGGATTTGGGGACTTGTAGTCAATTCCCAGATGCCCAGCTGGAGTTTACCCCTTGATTGGAGTATTTGACATTGTTCTGAAGTCCTTTTCTCTAGGTAAAGAGTGTGTGTATGGGAGGGTTGTTTTTGGCTTTGGAAAGAGCGCAGCAAAAGGACTGGTGGGAGTTCTAGAGGTTGAAAAAAACTGAAGATCACCCTCCCATAACCAACTGTTCCAATTCTCATCTGGTATTCAATTCCCACTTCATCCCTTTCCCCCATCAACATCACCTGTACTGAGGTTCTTTTTAAAGCCCATCTGGACAAAACTGCGCAAAAATATTTCTCAGGACTTCATTTATTTTCTGAATGAAAAATGAGTAACAGTGGGAAATAGTCTTCCAGTGTCATTTTGGTCACCGTTTGGTCAGGAAAAAATATACCTTAATGAAGAAATTATCTTACAAGGTTCATCCTATTTGTTAGATAGTAGGGTGCTCCCAAGCGATCAGTCTTTGAGCAAAATACATTTTTTAAAAATTCCCAGATCCTTTTTGCATAGTATCTTTTGACTTGAATGGCATTTCTGCCAAGAATCAGAGCAATTTTAAATCGTATTGATTCTCTTCAGAAGCCTTAATATTGTATTGGATTGGATTCAGTATTCCAGATTACTGAATACAGGTTAGCAAAGTGACACTGGGAGATACCTGCCTACCAGTTTCCTTGTGATTTTTCCCTTTCACCTCTCCCCCTCCCCTCTCCCCTCAGAATCTATTTTTGTATATCTCCAGCACATTGCGAAGGGTCTCAGGGTATATTGTAGAATGGATTTTCGGTTCAGATATGGCTCTGGCCAAGCCTGTTTGCCCCATGTAAACTAAAACGTGCCCTCTACAACTACAGATGGGTTCCATTCCAATGGAGGCTTTAAGATAGGCAAACTGTCCTTCAGGAAAGCTTCCCTGCCATTTCACAATGTTTCCTTAAGAAAACCTTAATTAAGATTTCTAGATTGAAAAGCACTGCTCCAAGTGAAGGACTGTAAATTACAGCTCCTAGTCAAGCATTCTTGGAAAGATTTTAATGGTGGTGGTGGTTTTTAATAAACCTCCCCTATTTGCTACCTTGCAGCTGATAGAGTCACTGCATCCGGAAAATACCTTTCTCTATGAATGATACAGAGATAATGGTGATACAAACTCCACCAAGGGTGGCAAGGCCTGAGTTTAGGCAACACGGACATGAGATTCTTCTTCCGTTTCTTGGCCGAGGCTGGTGTATGTCACTGAAGGTTCTAGCTGCCCAGTGGCTGGCAAGTCTACAACAGGTCCTGAAGGATTTCGGAACTGCTTGTACACCCGTGGATCTTGGGCAATGTATGTGGATGTAGAGGAGTACAGCAAAAGGCCAACAAGGATTGTGAAGAATGACAGCAGATAAAGTCCTGAAAACTAAATGAAAGAATAAAATTAGTAAAAAAAAAAAAGAATGCAGTAAATGCGTTGTATGCAAGAGTTGCACGCAAGAAATTTATTTCCCGTATAAAGTTGTTCTGTATCAAATCAAATTAAAATTCAGTTCCAAAAATAAATTACCTAAATCAGCAGTACATTAATTTAGCTTTTACTGCTTTCAGTCAATGATCACTACCATTTTCTAAGAAAAAAAATGTAATGCCTTCAGATAAAATCTTCAGAACTTCAATTGCAGAAGTAAAAATCCAGCGACTAAAACAAAGGAATCAAAGGTAACTAAAATACAAAAGAATCATAACAATTTTGTGAAAAGACTAGATAAATCATGCCCAGTAGGGTCATTGTTTCAGAAATTTTTTACCTAAATAGAAAAAACAGAACGACCATGAGTGGGCAAATTTCCAATTTCCTGCTGTCTTCCCTATTGACTTTGCTTAGGGGAAGCTGGAAGGAACTGTCAAAAATCTATCTTCCTTCCTTCCTTCCTTCCTTCCTTCCTTCCTTCCTTCCTTCCTTCCTTCCTTCCATCCATCCATCCATCCAGATCCCCATCTCCCCCAAAGGGAACTCTGGGCAATGCACAATGATAAATAAAACATTCAATATAAAACAGATAAAAATCAAATAAGCCACAGTAATAATCAACATTTTAAAAATGCTATCTCTGGGCAAAGAGAAGATAAAAGCGGCCCCTTATGATTCCTGGTGTTCCAGGCTTGGAACCAGGTCTTGAGGGTCTTTCAAAAAATAAAAATGGGTGGGCCAATCTAATTTCAGGGAGAAAGACGTTTCATAAAGTGGCTACTACAGCAGAGAAGGCACTAAGTCTCCTAGGACTTAGCAGATGTAGGTTGCTAGCAAATGGTACCTGCAGCATGCCTCCTCCGTGAGATCTAATGAGATGGATTCCTGCAATGGGGAGAAGCGGCCCCTCAGTTATCCCAGGCCCATGCCATGAAGGGCTTTGAAGGTTAAAGTCAGCACTTTGAATTGGACTCAGAAACAAATTGGCAAACAGTGCAGCTTATGGAGCATAGGTGTAACATGCAATGCTCCTAGAATGCACATAACTGCCCATACTGCCACACTCTGTATCAACTGAAGCCTCAGATACTCTTCAAGGGCAGCCTCCTATAGAGTGCATTGCAGTAGTCCAATTTGCAGAATTTTAACTCAAGTTATTTATTAATGATTCAGATGAAAGTAATAATAGGAATCAGAGGAAAGTAACAATAATTTCTGACTGATTACCTGATATTCGAGCAATAGTAGTATGGATGGATGCTACTAAAATGTAGATAGTAGTGAAGCTAAAAAATAGAGCAAAATATTGTACGGGATGAGAATTTGTGGATCAAGTTAGTGTTAATACCACAGGTTTTCATATCCTACTCCATTAATTTACTTTCCTATCCTACTCCATTATTTTACGTTTTTATTATATATTTTGTTTATTTATTTTTCACATTTCGGGACCACCCCTGGGGGGGGGGGGGGGGGGGGGGGGGGGGGGGGGGGGGGGGGGGGGGGGGGGGGGGGG
>JANHGD010010602.1:176155-193110 GCA_027560375.1 Imantodes cenchoa
AATATATTTTTATGCCATGTACCGGGCGAGGCTACGATCCATCGTCTCATGGTGGGTAATAAATTTTACCCCCGACAAGCATATTGCCCCCAACAATCTGGGTCCTCATTTTACCCACCTCCGAAGGATGGAACACAGAGTCGACTTTGAGCTAGTGGGATTTGAACTGCTGAACTCCAGCTAGCAGTCAGCTGAAGTAGCCTGCAGTACTGCACTCTAACCACTGCGTCACCTCGGCTCACATATCCACCCAGTTCAACATCAGTCAACTTAATCCATCTTGGCTGCTCACAAGCCAAGACTAGAGCATAATATTGCTTCCCAGCAGCCAGTGTCATAAGCAGGCAACTTGTGATTCAAAAGATGGCAAAACAGTCATTAATATTAGTAGCTAGGTTGTCCATGAACCTATTCTATTGTCTTTTAAAGGCATCCAAATTGGCTGCCATCACCATAAAAGCTGGTATACACTGTGTGAAAAGTATTTCATTTCATTGGTCCTGGATCTTCCTATAGTGAGTTCAGTGGAGAACTCTGAGTTATTTCATAGAGGGAGAAAAAGTTCCCCCTGTTCATTTATTCATCCCTAGTATGATTTTGCATTTTTCTATCTCCCTTCCCCTTTCTCTTCTTTGTACCATAAGGAACCCTAATTGCTAAAGTCCTTTCTTGTAGGAAGGGCTACTTTAGCGTTCTAATCCTTTGGGTTCCTCTTCTTGTGCCTTTTCTTGCTTAGTCAAACATTCTCTACCTCTCACCCACCCTCATATGTTTAAGAGTTCTGGTCAGCTAGGTCAGCATGTGATTGCACTTACAAATAGCTGACTTGTTTTAGGATAATTTTAGTTTTAAAGGTAAAGCAGGGTCAGGCCATCTCAAGGTATAACAGAAAGGCACATTGGTCAGAAATTGGTGGGCATGTCCACCTCATGTCAAATTATGGCTCTGGGGACTGTATTTAAAAAAATGATTCCATGCCTTTCAATGCAATCTACACTAACACAGAGTTACTATGTCTGTTACTTGTGTAAGATATTTATCCTTTGAAAGTTGTCATTTGACTTAAAGCTCATCTGTCAACTAAGCAGAACACAGCAGCTATTCACTAGTTCTAAATAGGATAGCAGGTAGAAGAATATGTGTGCGTGGTAACTGATTATTTCAGACATCTGCCAATCTGGTCCTACACACAATCAGTTCCATTTAAGTTCCATGCTTTTAATGATACCAATTTCCAAGAGAGTCAAAAATACTGACCATTTTTAAAGGACATATCTAGATAAGAGGCTTTGTGGCATTGTTGTGTTGATACAGGTTATGTCAAGCATGTGACATATGACTGATAATGCAGCGGCTCACAGCTGTGTTGTTTCTTCCAATATCAGTAATAAATATGGTAACAAGTGTTGGGAAGGGAAACTGATAACCCCCAGATGTTATTAAACTACTATTTCCAGGTGTCCTGAAACATAGCCCAGGATCACAGATGCTTAGAGACATAGTTGGACAATTACTAGAGTAACACGGAATCCTCATCACTGATAAACAGATTTAGATATAAGATAGACAACTTACAACCTGTCAGAATTGTGATTGAGAAATCAAATGATTTAGCACAAAAGGAGAACACAACTGATGTTTTTGCTTATTTGTTCTGATCCCTTTTGTTTTATTTTGTAGATCAAAACAGGCCAGTCCTTTGATATTATTTCTAAGATCTGCAAACTACTGTTCCGTAGGATCAAGCTATTCTCTTATAATCTTTTTGTTTTTTCCTTACCAGTCAGGTTCTTCAGACCAAGCCGCCTCAGTCCAAAACTCCCATCTTTTTTGTAATTGAGGAAGATGGCCAGTGCAGAGCGATCTTCATACAGTTTTGTTCCACGAATGATCCGCAGATTTTCCAAAGGAAGGTATTCAAATTGATTCAGCGCTACCAAGACATAGCCAGTCACTTCTCTGATAGACTGCAAAAGACAAAGATTTGATTGTATACTAAAGTATTCCCAACTCATTTATCAATTTCCAAGATTTCTCCTACAATATACACAAATCACTTATTTATTCTCATTTAAAAGTGAATGAAATTTATAAAAGTCCAGCTATTACAAGTCAGCATTCACTTCATATCACAAATCAGCTATCACAAATCAGCATTCACTTCATATTTAAAAGCAAGGAAGAAATTCAAATCCAGAAAAGGCTGTGACTCACATTGTCTCCCATGTACAGTACTTCAGATGACGGGAGGACACAAAGCAAGCCTCCAAATCAAAGGTAGATGTTTTTAATAAATAATTTTGTGTTGCTCACATAATTATATATGGCATTACTTTCACTTTCGTACCACTTCAAGGAACATCTGCAGAATAATTTCAAGTACAGACACAACATGCATGAATAATGCACATAGAATTCATGTGCATCCATATTTTCAGATCTTTATTCCAAAATAAAAAGGTAAAAGATTTTTGCTCAAGGCACAATTAAACTGCTCAGTTCTTCACTATTAACTCTATGCCCCCAAATTTGCTTCTAAAGATGGTAAACAATGTTATAGATTGGTGGGGGCTATAAATTTTGTAAAACCTCTTCCCTGTGAATAAAATTGTTTGATCATACTGTAATACAGGCAGGGCTGGGCTTCAAAAATATTAGCAAGGGGTTCTCTGCCTGGTTGCTGGGTGGGCATAGCCATGGTGGGCATGGCCTAGTTGGCCTCCTGCACCATGGCAGGGGGGGGGGGCTTTTTTCCCTCCCCAGGCTCCAGAGGGTTTTTTTTTAGCCTCTGGGAGGGCAAAAATGGCCTACCCAGGCTTCGGAGGCCCTCTAGAGGCCAGAAACGGGCCCGTTTCCGGCCTTCCCAAACTTCTGGTAGGTCCATCTTTTGCACTCCCTGAGCTCCATGCATGCCCTGCACTTACCTGCATTTAAAACGGGCCGCATGAGGACTCCTGGAGTGGCGAGGTGGGATGAGCAGGGCCCGCCAGAAGTAGGATTTGGGGGTTCTCCAAACTGCACAGAATCTTAGCTAGAGGTTCTCCCGAATCCCTGCGAACCCGCAGAAACCCACCCCTGAATACAGGGGTATCAAATTGGCGACCCACAGTCCGGATGCATTACATGCAGGCCACACCCACCCCGGCTCCGCAAAGGCAAAAAAGTCATGATACATCTTGATACATCATGTGATGTATCACTATCAGGTTTGACACCCATGCTCTAATGCAGTGATGGCGAACCTTTTTTTCTTATCACGCATGCGCGAATGCCCACACCCATAATTCAACGCCTGGGGAGGGTGAAAATGGCCTCCCCCACCTCCTTGGAGGCCCTCTGGGGGCCTGAAACAGTCTATTTCCCAACTTCTGGTGGGCCCGGTAGGCCTGTTTTTTGCCCTCCCTCATCCCCCCAGAGGCCCTCCAGAAGCCAAAAATGCCCTCCCACAGCCTCCATGTGAGCCGAAAATCAACTGGCCGGCATGCACATGCATGTTGGAGCTGAGCTAGGGCAACGGCTCATGTGCCAGCAGATATGGCTTCGCATGCCACCTGTGGCACCCGTGCCATAGGTTCGCCATTACTGCTCTAATGGAACCCTGTCACAATGTGCTCTGACATACTTATTTCTTGGGCTGTGGAGGGAAAAAGTCTTACATTATTTCATTATTGGTTTGGCACAGCAAGCAGGAGTTTTCTTCTGTTCTCAGAAGTAGCTTATGGAGGCCTGTTCCCAGAAGCCTCTTTGCAGGAGTCAAGAACAGCTGTTCTGTGGCAGTCACCTTCAATAAGGTGAATCTGCCCTCTTCAGAACCAGGCCTAATGCCTGACCACAAGATTGGTGAATCTGATGCAGGTGCATTAGTAGGCTAGCAGGGATAATGTGGAACCCATCTTGGCACAAGAAAGTTTCTACGCAGGCAACTTCTGGCTCATAACTCAGGCAGTAAGAGCTATGGACATGCTAATGGATACTAAGGGCATCCTTAGATTATTTCAACTAATGACAGTGATGGGAAACTAGTAGATTCCAGTATAGTGCCAAGCATCCTTGGGGTACCCAATTGTATACTCATTCACCTCAATTGCAGATAAAAAAGTGATCAATCTAGGGAAAACAACTAGGATGCTAACTTAGTACCAGGAAGTAGAGAGATCAATATTCTGTTTTCTCTCTCACACACACACATGCTCACATCCAGGTATTAATTTTGGGAAAGGAGGAAAAAAGAGTTTTCCCAGAAGAAAAGCTTCATTATTATTATTATTATTTTGGTCCTAGAGTCCAGAGTTCCAACACAATTTGCAACTGGTAAAGGTTGCAACTGATAGAGGTTGCACAAATTTGCAACTGGTAGAGGTTGCACCAGGAGCCCAGAGCTCCAACACAGTTTGCAACTGATAGAGGTTGTGCCATGGCAGACACACTACCTTCATTTGCAGCAAGAGACATATTCTCCATAGAGGTTGCAGCTATCATTCAGAATGGGTGTTCTCATCCAATCACGTGAGGGCTGAGTCTGTCAATCAAATTTATTTGCAGTATATATAGGCAGTCCCTGTGGGTCAACCCCCAGTTTAGACTCAGCCCTTCATGTGGCACAGACGTGGTTGACTGTTCAGTTTACCTCAGAATTTTAAACTTAATTAAAATTTATTGTTCTTATATTAAGGTAAGTAGTTAAACAAAGACACTTCTCCTCACATTGTTACTGTAGCCTTATGTCTATTTTTGTGACTGGTGCCTGACAGTTCCCTTCTCTTGAGGTAAAATGCTTCTAACATTTGTTGGCAGCTGTCTGAGCTTACTCCGGGTTGTTCCTTTACTATAAATAGGGGATTAAATGACTGTCTTGTTCTGGCTGTCTGAGCTTGCTCCGAGTCAGGTTTCTATGGCCCTTGTCTAAGGCATCCACTCATTACCTCAGGCAGGCTTCTGTGTTAAATGATATCGATCGTCTGAGCTTGCTCCAGATCGTCGAAGAGCCCTGTGTTGCACCTCTCAGCGATACTTTTTTTCTGAGTCTCTGCCCACCTGACCTTGCTCCAGGTGGGCTATGCCTTCCAACTAGTTTTTGTCGCTGACGCCCTTAGCCAACCGCCAGAGCTTGCTACGGGTCGGTGGGGAGCTTTTTGAACCGCCCATCAGCTGTTTTTTCCGGAGCTGACGTTCCCAGTTTCCTGTCTGCTCCGAGGCTTCTCTGCTGCCTGCCTTTCTGGTGTCTCCCTGGGCTAGAATCAATAGCTGGGGGGGGGGGGCGCTCAGCATTTTTCCATCGATTTGAGGCCCCTATCACACTTGGCTCTTCAGGGATTCTGTGGTTTGGATTGCAGTCTGAGCATGCTCCGGGCTGGGCTGTCAATCAATCCCTTGATTTATTATTGGGAACGCTGTTGGCCCTTGAGCCTGTTCAAACCAGCCTGTTTTATTTGATAGTTTACACAATATTTCTATTAAATGATTGAAACATGTGCCTTCAATTTCTCCTTCCTTTTAGGCACAATGGCTGATTCTGCTCCTACTACACAGCCACCTCAGCTTCCCCTAAAGAAAAAGCAGAAGTCAATTAAACCTTCTGCAGAGGAGAAGAACTCTGGGGCATCTAAGCTTAAATCCCTTCACCCTAGTTTAGGGAAGGATAGTACAAGGGTTCACCATAAAGTCAAAACTAAGCCCAAGGCTGACATTCCAGAGGAAGATATCGTAATTTCCCTCGATTCACCGGCTTTAAACCTGATCAATACTAATGTATGGGGTGAAGCTGGTTTCACTTCAGCTATCTCTCAGCCTGCAATGTCTGTACCATTGGCAAACATACAGGGGACCACCATTCCAATGGCAACTGCCTTTCCAAACCAGACACCAATTCAGGTGCAGCCTGTCCTGCCACCTTGCGCCCTGCAACCTAGTATGTCACTGGCAATGGATCCCAATAATATACAAATGGTGATTGCTGCAACAGTGCAACAATGTATGGCAGGGTTTCAGCAAATGAATTGGGCGGCACAACCAAAGGTAGCCCCTATTCCAAATCACCTGCCTGACCCTGTATTCAGGGCGCCTCAGGCTGTAGACCATGCCTCTGGGGAGTCCAGTGGGGACAGTCAAGGCGAGGAAGAGTGTGACGCCTTGGCCTTATCTGACAATGAAGGTAAAGCCCCTGAACAACCAACCACAGTTGGTCTTTTTCCTCCAGCCTTATTTAAATCACTTCTTTACAAGGCGAGGAATGCGGCAGGGCTCCCTGAACCAGCTGCTGCACCATCTGAGAAGCAAGCACCAGTGGCAGACCATTTGTTCAGGCTTCAGGTGCAGAATCTTGACGTGGTGCCAGCACCCCAGTTGTTTGTGGACAATGTGCAGAAACAATTTACAGCTCCTACATCGGGGCCTATGCCGTCCACAACAGACAAAAACTTTTTCAATATGGCTTCTGAGCTGGCATCCATATTAGTACCACCTACAGTTGATGCACCAATAGCGGCCATTCATTCTCCAACTGCTATTCCTGGAGAAGCAGAAGAGGTCCTCAAGCCTGAGGAGAGACGTATCGAGCAGATGCTCATCAAGTCCCACCTGTCCTCTGCTTGGTCTGTCCGCGCTGCCTCTTCAGCGTCTTTCTTTGTCCGTTCATTCTTGATTTGGTTGCGGCAACTCCAAGAACAGGTCGATCCATCTGAGACTCGTATACACCAGGATCTCAATAAAGTCATCGTAGCCACCCAATTTGCAGCTGACACAACCTTGAGAGCTGCCAGGTTTTCAGCAAAGCCAATAGCGGCCACCACCGTGGGTCACAGGGTGAACTAGCTCTGTCATTGGTCAGCGGATGCCAGACAGAAGTGGCGCCTGGTGGCCAACCCAATTAAAGGACAACTTCTATTTGGGGAAATGTTGGACCCGATTTTGATCGAGTCCAAGGACCAGAAAAAGGTCATGCCATCTTTGTCCAAAAAAAGGGTCCGCCCGTTTTGTGCCTTAAAATAAATGGCCCTTTCGGCAGGCTGACCTGGGGGTGCACCATCCCCAAGCCCCAGGTCAGTATGGCAATAAGCCCTATCACACGGATAGGGCTTCCCGGGGAAAACCCTACAAGCGGCCTTTCAGGGGAGGAGGATCTAACTTCCCCCGTAGATCTAAGTGAAGATTCCTTGAGTCCCCCTATTGGGGGCAGGTTAGCTCTGTTCGCTGACCAGTGGGATAGCACGAACCAGGATGCTTGGGTCAGGTCCACAATTCGACACGGTTTATCGTTGGAGTTTATTTCACCTCCACCCCAAAGTTATATGATTTGCCCAGTTTCAAAGAATTTTCAGAAACGAGCGCTTATGGAGGTGGCTGTTTCTCACCTCCTGACCATCCAAGCAATTGAGCCTGTTCCTAGAGACCAACGGGGGTTAGGCTTTTATTCCTTGCTGTTTTTAGTTCCTAAATCCTCCGGGGATTGGCACCCCATTTTGGATCTTAAAAGACTTAACCAGTTTATTAAATACAAAAAGTTTAAAATGTATTCGCTGAGGTCTATTTTGGAAAATATACATCCATATGACCTTATGATGTCACTTGACTTATCCGAGGCTTATTTCCATATCCCCATTTCAGTGTCTGATAGAAAATTCCTACGTTTTTGTTTTGCCAAAAAGCATTACCAATATCGGACGCTTCCCTTTGGTTTATCTTCTGCGCCCAGAACCTTTACTAAGGTACTAGCTGCCCTAGAGGCCTCCCTGAGTGCCCGGTCTATCCGGCTGCAGTGCTACCTGGATGATATTCTTCTAGAGAACTTGCAGAATGACATCTCCAGGTAGTATTGGACATGTTGGAGTGTCACGGTTTCCAGGTAAATTTTAACAAAAGTAGCCTTTCGCCAGCTACCTCTATTATTCATTTGGGTACACTTATAGACTCTAGCGATTGCACAGTTTACCTATTAGAGGAATGTAAAATCAGTATTTTGCAAATGATACAATATGTTCAAAACAGTTCGGCAGTACCACTGAACTGTCTCTCTTCACTTCTAGGGAAGATGATTTCCTGTATTGGTATTGTTCCCTGGGCTCGTTTACATTCCAGGGATCTCCAGACCTTTTTGCTGCCATTTCAGAAATCAGACGCAGCCTATACTAAAACTAGGGTTTCGGTGCCCCCTCAGGTGATTCGTTCCTTGGGCTGGTGAGTCCTACTTCACTCAGTCGGGGATCCCCCTTCGCTCTTCTTGACCGCATCGTAGTTACCATGGATGCAAGCTTATCCGGTTGGGGGACGCACGTCCACAATCTTGTAGCTCAGGGTCATTGGTCTCAGGAAAAATCACACCTCCCTATAAATGTGTTAGAACTCTGGGCTATCTTTCTAGCTTTAAAAGCATTTGAAGGGACGCTCTCTGGTACACATGTGTTAGTGCTCACTGATAATGTCACCGCTAAGGCACATGTCAATAAACAGGGAGGCACCAGATCTCCAGCCCTGTTGCAGGAAGCCCTACGCCTTACTCTTTGGGCAGAGAAGAGACTTCTCTCCCTGACAGCCGACCATATATCGGGGGAAGCCAACAAGAAAGCTGATTGGTTGAGTAGGAGTAAAATAGACCAATCAGAATGGCAATTTCACCCTAATGTTTTTCATTCAGTTGTTGTTCATTTTGATGCTCCCCTAATTGATTTATTTGCCACTCCGCAGAATTCCCAGATCCGGCAGTTCTATTCTCGATTCCCAACCAGGGGTGTGGAGGCGACCAACGTCCTACGAACTTCTTGGCCCTGTAGCCTGTTATACGCTTTCCCTCCACTACTGCTGATGTCCAGGGTAATTCAAAAGTTAATCAGGGAGGCGGCGGAGCTAATCCTTATTGCCCCCCATTGGCCTCGGCAGCCCTGGTTTGCCGACCTGTCTTCGCTCTCCAGAGTTCCACCCTTCCACCTGCCACCAAGACGGGATCTTCTCTGGCAAGGGGAAATTGTTCACCTGGACCCCCACTGGTTACATCTAACCGCTTGGCGGTTGAGCGGGAAACGTTGAGACAGCAGGGGTATGATGGTGGGGTTATTGACACCATACA
This sequence comes from Imantodes cenchoa, assembly GCA_027560375.1. Lineage (NCBI taxonomy): Eukaryota > Metazoa > Chordata > Lepidosauria > Squamata > Dipsadidae > Imantodes > Imantodes cenchoa. The sequence continues at coordinate 185,214 of JANHGD010010602.1, forward strand.
GGCGGCTAGGAGAGAATCTACCAACAGGATATATACCTGGCAGGCCTTTTGCGATTGGTGTGTTTCCCAAAATGTATCCCCACTTGCCGTTCCGATACCTACTATTTTGTTGTTTCTGAAATGAAGTCTCTCCATGGGCGTCACCCCAAATACCCTCAAACGCCAGGTAGCGGCCTTGTCCTCAGTTCTCTCATGCCAGAACTTTCAATCATTGGCTCATTTTCCTACGATATATTTGTCCTCAAAGGAGCCTCCAATTTGAGCCCCCCCCCCCCCATAGTTCACAGGTTTCCCACTTGGGATCTTTCACTAATTTTGGAATCGTTGACTGGTCCACCGTTTGAGCCTTTGCGAGATGTCTCTCTAAACTATTTGACTTATAAAGTTACGTTCCTCCTGGCAATAACGTCTGCTCATCGTATTTTGGAGTTGTCTGCCTTGTCTACACACAAAAACCTCTGTATTTTTCATGCCGACAGGGTGGCTCTGCATCTTGATCCCTCCTTTATGCCTAAGGTTAATTCCCTGTTCCATCGATCACAGGAACTGGTCTTGCCCTCCTTTTGTGCCCGTCCTAGACTCCCGCGGGAGAAGATCTGGCATATGTTAGATGTACGGAGGGCGCTGAAGATTTACCTGGACAGAACTAGAGAGTTTCGTAAGTCAGAATCCTTACTGGTAAACTTTCACGCTAGGTCCTTTGGCAAGAAGGTTTCTTCTGTCACTATTGGTAAGTGGATCAGAGCCACTAGCTCCAAGGCGTATACCATTTCTGGGCATCCTGATCCTGATAACATCACAGCCCATTCCACCAGAAGTGCCTCCACTTCAGCCACATGGCACACTCAGGCTTCATTGGAGGAAGTATGCCGAGCTGCAACTTGGTCATCGCCTTCACAATTCATCCGGCATTATAAAATAGACACCTTCGCTTCCTCGGACGCTTTGTTTGGTCAGAGGGTGCTATAGCACATTGCTGATAGCTCACCTTCTCAAATGTAATTCAGTTCGGGGAAGCCCACCCTTGGGACACTTTTGCTTTGGTATGTACCATTCTGAATGCTAGCTCCAACCTCTATGGAGAATGGGCGTTGACTTACCTGATATGCCCCTTCTCGTAGGTTGGAGCTAGCATTCAGTCCCTCCCTTACGTATTTTATTCTCTGTATTTCTCAAGTGATACTTAATTCTTCTGGGTTCCTTGTTCATATAAAGGTATCTTTCCATAGTGCAGCAGTCTATTCCCTTTTTTTATCCACATCGAGTCTGTCTTTCATGCTTCGTCTAAACTGGGGGTTGACCCACAGGGACTGGCTATATATACTGCAAATAAATTTGATTGACAGACTCAGCCCTCACGTGATTGGATGAGAACACCCATTCTGAATGCTAGCTCCAACCTACGAGAAGGATCATATCAGGTAAGTCAACGCCCATTCTGCCCACTGCCAGCAGTTTGATCCTGAGGGGCTCAATCCTTCCAAAATAAGTAAAATAATAACCCAAATCGTTGGGGGAAATATGCTGACTCTGTAAACCACAGGTGTCAAACTTGCGGGGTCACGTTGCCATCACATGACATTTTATGATGTTTTTCCCCTTCATAGAGCTGGGGTGGGAGTGGCCTGCTCATGATGCATCCGGCCCACGGGCCGCCAGTTTGACACCCCTGCTGTAACCATTTAGAGAGGGCTGTAAAGCACTATGAAGTTGTATATAAGTCTAAATGCTAGTGCTAGTGCTAAAAACAGGCTGTATCTCAGATAGATATGAGAGCCAAATGCGATTTTAAAAAAGAAAAATATTTTAAAATGTTCTTACACATCCTTTTTTTAAAAAAATACTGATATATACTACTGTGAACCAAATTATGAGAGGAATTATAATGAAAAAGTGAACAGGAATAGAGGTACTGGAAAGGTCTGCGCTGCCAAATAGAATGATTGGCCTTGAATTCAAGTGCTTGTCATTGCTAAATGTAATGCAAAAGAAGAAGAAGAAAATATACAATAAAATGCAAGTAATGTCACTATATGTTTGGGGTAACCAAATTCAAACATATTTGAAACAATAGAGGAAGCAACCTGACACTTCTCCATGTTTATTCATTAACTAAATGGAAAAGTGTTGAACTGTGAAGCAGCCCTACAGACAATTTCAGTGATTGTCAGCAGATCTTAGACAGACATTTACATGCTTGAGAAAAAGGAATGTACTTCAGGTCAGGTCAGCTGCAATTCATAGTCATGACAAGTTGATCACCAGGAGGCTGAATGACAGTGTGCTCTGCTTTTTCTAAATAGAAAACCTTGTTCAGATCAGTGACAAATCCATGCCTTACAAATGTATTAGTCCCTGAACTAAAGATTTATCTTTCTGATGTCATATCTTTAAGCTGAGGGTAGATATCCAGAACCATGGGCTGATAGCAGACCCCAATGTTGACTTTGTAATTTCAGAAATAGATTTCCCCCCCAATTGCACAACATGATTTTCTTTTCAAACTTAGAAACTTATGTTTCTAATGATGATACCCATCTATTTTATATATATATTTTAAATTAAACCAAAAGGGGAAAGCAAAGAGATGGAAAATTCTGCTCCCTAGTGCCACTATTTAATTACTGCCATACTTTTCTCACACTTTCTCAGTCTCCAAAACCTATAATAGCATCTATCCAAAATATTTTGATTAAATGGGACTGCCAAGTTGATTTAAATGAACCAAAGCAAAAGTTAATAGTGCACAATAGTTACAATTTGCATGATATTTTTTAACTTGTACAGATTATTCCGACTACATGCTCTTGTTCTGACTCTTAGATACCAAATTCCAGGAAAACTTTTATTTGAGGCAGGGGAATATTAATAATACATTTTTTGTTGCACTAGTTATTTAATAGAACAGAGAAAGACTTCTCAAACACGGCACATATTTAATAACGTAAGCACGATCCGTCCTGCTCCCTTCCAGCACAAATTGTAAATAAAATTTTTGACTCTGAAATGGGGGGGAAAGGAACAGAGAAGTTTATGCAAATGGGGTAGAATTCATCATAACACTAATTCATAAAATGTATATCAATGATTTTCTACCAGACTAGGTAATCAAAATGCATTAAATTGCAATCAAATGCTAGGGTAGGAAAACCTAAATATGTAAATCTGGAGACAGAAGAAAATTGTCCACCTAATGCCTACCTAATATCATAGAATTCATTTGAAAAGTAGAAAAAATCTGGTTTAAACATTAAATAAAATGGAAATATGAACCTTTAAAAATATCTCCAAAATTCAGTGGTAGACCACTAACAGCAGTTTTGGCGGATTGTTTAATGCCATTTGGTTGATGAGATTGCTAAAAGAAACGCAGGAGCAAGGCAACTGGAGCCTTCATTTGATCTGGATCAGATGAATAGAGATTCTTTTGAGTCAAGGACACCTTTGAGAATACACAAATTAATTTATAAACAGACAGAAAGAACTTGACAATTGTTATACAAAGTTAAATAACAGGGAAAAACCAAAACTGTACAGGTGAGTGAGAATTTCATTTTAATATGCTGTTATAATGAAATATTATCAACATAGTTTCCATGTCATGACAACTAAAGCAGAATAGAAAAAGGAAGCTGGGATACTTACTATAGACATATCAAATCTTAAGTATGTTAATAGTAGAGTAAGCTGAGAAAGAGAAAAAAGATGTGGAAATAGCAGAAGAAAATAAGATACTTGAAGATTTGGACAATGGCCAGCAAAGAAAGGAAGATAAATCAAGACTATTATTTGTATGCAGTAAAGAGAGGAAGATAAATCAGGACTATTATTCATTTGTGGAGAAAATCCATTCTTATACTTTCCATCAGAGTGTCTAACTGCCTGCCTGCCCCCCCCTCCCTCTTCCTCTCCCTCTGCATTACAGAGAGAAAGGAGGGAGAGAAGGATGAAAAAGGGAAAGTGAAAAAAAAATTAAATCAGCCATTCCACATTATACCTTCTCTGTCATGACTCCATCCTCTCAGATAGTATCCAATTAGAGATACTAAAAATTTCATTGACAACCTATGAACAATATCTTGCTTGTTCCAGAAACAGAAAATTCAGGACTCTAAATGCACAGCTAGTCCCTTCATTTTCTGTATGGGAATTTTTCACAGGCATTTAGTTAATTATTAACAGAGTCGTTTTAACAGAATAACAGAATTGGAAGGCATCTGGAAGGTCATCTAGTCCAACCCACTGATCAATCAGGAGACTCTATATCATTTCTGACAAGTGGCTGTCCAGCTCTTCTTGAAAGCCTTCAGTGATGGGGCTCCCACAACTTCTGAAGGAAACTTCTGTTCCATTGGTTGATTGTTCTCACTGTCAGAAAATCTCTCCTTATTACTAGGTTGAATCTCTCCTTGATCAGTTTCCATCCATTGTTTATGGCCTGCAGGTCCTTCTCTCTATGACAGCCCCTCAAATATTGGAATACTGCTATCATGTCATCCCTGGTCCTTCTCTTTACTAGACTAGCCATGACCAGTTCCTGCAACTGTTCTTCATATGTTTTAGCCTCCAGGTCCCTAATTCCATCAAATCTAGGACAGAATTCTAGGCGTCTAAAAAGTAGTGAATTAAATTATAGGCATCTCTAGGAATCATTGTGAGCACAGGCAAGGTGCTGTGAAACACCTGGAATGGCATCATAAATGATAAGTATTATCATATCATCATTCCTGCAACTGCACAAATCACATGAATCCTCACAACCAAACACTGTAACCCATAATATTGTTCCTTAGTCATTCACACTGTTAAAAAGTTTGCAATTTTTGAACAGCTGTAATTTCCATCATGTTTTCAGTACAGATAGTTCTCACTTACCTTGCTTTCTTAACGACCATTCAAAATTATGACAATGTTTTTTTTAAAAAGAACTTTGTGGCCAATCCTAGCATTTAGAACCATTGCAGCATCCTGCAGTCACATAATCACCATCTGGATGATTAGCAATTGGCTTGTAATAAGAGTTAATTGGAAAGGCAGAAGTAAAATTGTAAAGTCACCTAATGCTTTGCTTAACAACTGTGATGCATCAACTAACAATTGAAGAGTTGCTGGTCCCAATTATGGGCGATAAGCAAGGACTACCAATAGTCTTAATCAAGACAGGAAGCTGCATCAAGAATAAAGGTTATATTTAATTTAACTTTCAATAGTTAGAAATTGTTTAATTTGTATCTGTCCCCCGCTGCAGTTAAATATTTTGAAAGTACAATAAATAAAGTTAAAAGTGATGTCAAAGATAGTTCCTTCTATATATGGGTAAAAGGTGTACAGTTTTCTTTAACACTGAAGATGAACTTTTTCATTCTAATGTTTAGTAGAAAGCCTATAAATGTAAAAAGATGGGTCTCTGGAGTTTTTCTGACAGAATCTTAATTGGTATTAAGAAGGTGCTAAAGTATCTCATTTATTAAGCAACATTCACATTATTTAAATCCAATTGTGCCATTACTCTTCAGGGAAAATCATTTCTAGTCAATTTCACCACCATATCATTAGTCATAAAAGTTCTTTATCTAAAAGGTTAAAGAATATTAAGTTCTTCCCCACTCTCCAAAAAAGTTGTGTTTGTGTTACCGTAGATTTGGGGTTCTGATTGTTTGATTGATTTATTCCATAATTTAATTTAACTTAGTTTCAGTGATGCTTAAGCAAATATTTGTGAATACCCACCCCTCTTTTTCTAGACTTTTACTTTTTCTTCTTTTCTAAGGAAAAAAACAAGAAGAGACTTCTGGGATTCTAACACCTTTGTTAAATATCTGATCCATACTCCAACAAGCACATTACTTTCCACCAGCAAATCACTTTCTCGGGTCATATTTGCTCTTACTATATTCTGCAACTGCATATGCCTTCTCCTTGATGCACACAGTATTGCCAGTCCACACCATATACAAATAACTCTACAAATATCCAATAAGTTCCTTGTCTATTATTTGATGTTTCTTTCCTTTTATATGTTTACAGCTAGAAGACAGACATTCTTGATGTCTGAGACTGATTTTCATCCACAGAGGAAAATAAAATACCATCAAAGTTCATCAGGGCAACTCACCCTGTCTAATGGGCTGTAGGAATAACCTTGAGAAGGAGGAGAAAGAATCACACCCAAGACAATGGTCAGATAAAAAAAATGAGAGTCCAGATCAGAAATGTAATTTAACCAAGTGTCTCAGTAGTACTCAAGAGTACTCAATTTCTAGTACTCTTGAAGATAAAGGGAGAAAAGGGAACTGTATTGTGTATTGTATTGTGTATTATGACTTGCAAGAGTCTTGTTATAAGAGCCGTGGTGGTACAAGGGGTTAGAATGCAGTATAGCAGGCTAATTCTGCTGACTGCCAGGGGTTCAATCCTGACTAGCTCAACCTTCCATCCTTTCAAGGTTGGTAAAATGAGGACCCAGATCATTGAGGGCAATATGCTGACTTTGTAAACTGCTTAGAGTGGCTGTAAAGCACTATGAAGCAGTGTATTAGTCAAAGTCCTATTGCTATTGCTATTCTGTTACTATAACCTTATAGTAAAGTAGTATCAGCATTCATAAATTTGATTTCTTAAACTGTTCTGCCTTGAAGGCCTAACACCGTGTTAAGATGTTAGAGTTATAGAACCTGAACAATTAGTAGCATGCTATGAAAAATATGCATTCTTGTAAAACAATTTATCTCAACAAGTTGGTGCCAGTCTAGTGGTTGTCCTGTTACAGTATAAGTCCATCGCTAAAGAAAATTTATTTAGTGGAGAAAAGTTAACCTATACAACTATATAACTATAACTCTTTCAAATGTTCCATTTCTAGGAAAGGTGATCCAGAAAGTAAGTCTCGTAGCTTCAGATATGTAACCAATGATATTGAATTTCTAGATGCATGTTATTTATGCTTTCGGCAGCATATGGTTCATTTTAACATTTAATGCCAATTTTATTGCTGCCATTTTCTGTACGACATGAATAATTTTATATAATAGTGTTCATCTTATTTCTATCCTTTTGTCTAAAATAAAAGGTTCCAAACATTTTAACTGCCTGTTACATAACAATTTAATTATTTCAGTTGTTCTTCCTGTATAGTTACCAGTGGACACACATTCATAAACAGAACATTAGACAAAGGCCTGCCAGGAAACATAATTGTCCTTCCCATCGGAATTTCAAGAAGCTAAACTTTTTATATTGTATATCTTATTTTTTCTGATTTCCAGTATGGCATCAGCAGGATTGTTAATGTATGTACTATAAAGTACATACATTACTCTTGCTGTTTTCCACTGTGGTTAACATAACATTCCACCATGAATATTTCCATGGCTTATTGCAAGACTGTTAAGCGTTACAAATTTGTGGAACTTAAGGGAATCATATAATTTTATCTTTTTTCCAATAACTATTTTATGTCTGTACTTATGTTTCTTAGGATGTATGTCATTCACAATAATTAGAACTATGCAGACTATCTTACAATAGGATAGGAGTGGTTAATCCATGGGCCACATGTGATCTTCGAACCCCTTCTTGCAATGTGAGGAATTTTTCATACTGATACTGAAATTCATTGAATAAATCACAAAGAACATCAAGAAGATAACTCTCCAATTTTGGATGAAAATCAAAAGAAAATGCATCAAAAGATGTAATATATTTAGAGAAGTTTTCTTTTAAAAAAAATATACAGCCCTGAACCCTGCTACCCCTTCCAAAAAAAGTCAAAGATCAAAGCATAAATTATCATAACAAAATGAATGGGAAGCATTTAAATGAAGCTTAGTACACAAGATCATCTACTTTAATGTCCTACCTGTTAATGACTACTTTAATTTCAACCGCAATAACACTA
>JANHGD010010602.1:214330-233587 GCA_027560375.1 Imantodes cenchoa
CTGCAGCCAGCTATGCTGGCTGGAGAATTCTGGGAGTTGAAGTCCACAACTCTTAAAGTTGCCAAGTTTGAAGACATCTGCTCTATACCAATTCAGGTAAATGATAAATCCAGTCTCTTCTTAAAAGCCTCCAGCGAAGACATGGCATTCCACTAGTCAATTATTTTGACCATTAGGACATTTCTCCTCAGTTCTTGGTTGCTTCTCTCCTTGATTCGTTTCCAACATGACTTTCTTCCTGTCTAATATTTTTCACATGCTACCAGTCTCTACAAAATTATGCTAATTTTCATTATTTTGCATTGTGGAATAATTTTTGCCTAAAGCAAATTTTGTAATGAGTTTGAAAGGTCCTGCTGAAGTTTAATATCTTCAGGAATTCCAAGGAATACTAAAAGAATTTTAACAAGATAGATTTTCTCCCCAAGGCATTGTTCACAAATGGATTTGAAAATTCGTCTTAATGGTTATTAACCATTAAGACGAATTGGGACAGAATTATTCGGGAAAGTCATCAGTAGGAATTTTGAGAGCTACTTGTTGTGTTTCATTTGTCATGTATATCATCAATGTTGGGTTATGGAAAATGTGCCTGTTCTGTGTTTGCCTTCATATAAAGAAGACTAAAGAAGAATTGTTACATGGAAATATTGCTCAGATTCTATATGGACATAATTCTTTGATCTGTAAAGGACTACTCCATATTCTTAGAAGCATGGAATTGCTGGATGCTGGATGAATAGGTTGTAAGGTATATTATACATTTTTTGTTGATAAGTACATGAATTTGCTATCCTACAGTTGGCCAACAAGCTTTAAAGATAATTCAAGTGAGATGGGTCCTTCTATTCTTCTAGGCAGATGATCCACCACTGAACAACATCTTTCTAATGTTCAACGTAATTTCATTTCATTAAATTCAAACACAATAGATTTCAGGTTTAGCCCAAAACATGCCCATCCTCTCCTCCATATGACATCATTTATAGTAGTTATTAGAGTAGATATTTATTTCACATCATCTGCCCTTCTCTTTTAGAAGCTAACTATAGGAGATGAGCATTGTCTAGCAAGTTTTTAAGCTATTCCTCATATGGCATGCTTTTTAGATCACTTATCACATTTAATTGTCTTGTCCCTTGTCTTGTATGGTAATTGAATGTGCCCACTGTTTTATTATGGTTTTAGTGTTTTTGTTTTTTGTTCTTAACTTATTGCTGTATTACACTTTTTATTGTTGGAAACCGCCCAGAGTCCTTCAGGAGTGGGCGGCCTACAAATACAACAAAATAAATAAATAAATAAATCCTTAATACTTTTTCATGTACTGTATAATCTTGCATATAATTTTATCCATATGTTGATAAGAGCACTGCATAATAAAATGTGCAGAATTTCAAAGATAAAGCATATATAATATAAAGTATATAACAAAATGTTTCCTCTCTCCTAGTAGGAAACTCATGCTTCTCGTGTCCAATTGGGTTATTAACATGTTATCATTAATTGTGAAGCAATAATTTGAATACAGTGAAGGATAAATGTTAACCTTCATTTTTTTGTAAAATATTTATCTTTATTTTGTACATACTGCTATGTGAAAACAGGAATTGATTTTTTTACACTTAGTAGGTTTTGTTAATGCAGTTAACATAGTTGGTCAACTACAATATGTGATGTTATTCTGACCTAGATATTTATGTTTATTTAGTTTATAAAAGGCTTAGCAATAAATGGGACCTCAATAAATAGACAAAAATCTGCAGTGCAAATCTGAGTTAGTAATCTTAATTCAGTATGGAGAATTCAGATTATACAAACACCAACTTCCCAAAGGTGCTTTTCCAAAAGGCAACTGGACTTTTAGGGGGGGGGGGGTCTTTGAAAAGGTTTTATTTCTGAACCAAGAAGCTTCTTCAATTCATTTCGATTCAAGGAAAATTTATTTGTCAGTGAGTTTATTGGCTATGCATATTGTTTGGAACCAATGGATCATTTATATTTCAAAAAGTCTGTTATTTATTACTATAATAAGCAACATACCAATCTAAATGAACTTTTGGGTTGATCCAGTAGAAGTCTCTGTACATTCTTACACTTGGAATCCCATTGGAAATAAAGCATACCAAATCTAAAGTTGAAGGGAGTTTGCCATTTCAAGTTCTAGAGAATCAGGTTTAATGAGATACAGTATATTGGTGTTAAATTTTAATAACAGAATAACAAAGTTGGAAGGGACTTTAAAAGTCTTCTAGTCCAACCCCCCACTCAGGCAGGAAAACCTATACCCTTTCAGACAAATGGTTGTCCAATCTCTAATGGTAATGTCACATGTTGTATATTAACACTTTCCTTCATTTAGGTCAGGGGTCAGCAACCTTAAACACTCAAAAGAGCCACTTGGACCATTTTTCACAGAAAACCAAACACTGGGAGCCACAAAACCTGGGTGGGTGTGGCCAATTCCCACCCAGTCACATGACACCCCCCTTTATTCCTTCCTTCCATCCTCTCTCCTCTGATTTTTCCTTCCTTCCTTTCCACCTCCTGATTTTTCCTTCCTTCCTTCCTTTCCTCCTCCTCTGATTTTACCTTCCTTCCCCTCCTTTCACCTTCCTTCCTTCCCCCTCCTCTAATTTCACATTCCTTCCTTCCCTCCTCTGATTTTACCTTCCTTCCTTCCTTTCCCCTCCTTTCCCCTTTCTTCCTTTCTTCCCCCTCCTCTGATTTCACCTTCCTTCTTTCCCTTCCTTCCCACCTCTTGATTTCACCTTCCTTCTCTTCCTTCCCTTCCTTTCCCTTTCCTCCTTCCTGGAAAAATTATCCTGTCTTCTTTGTAGAGACCACTCCACCACAAAAACATACCCACTCCCCGACTCCTTCCTTGAAAGCTGATCTTATTATTTCAACCCAAAGTAAGATTTAAAAAAAGATTTGGGACTCTGAAAAGAAAAGAAACATGTCTGGAGAGACCTTGGATTCTTTTGGGAAGGAAAATATAGTGCATGCACACGCACGCACTCATGCACACACACACACACACATATCTCTTCCCCCCACCCAGAAAAAAACAGGATTCACAAATGTGAACCAGAAACCCAGGGGGGAGTCCCCTCTGGGCTTGGGGGAGCAGCAGGGGTGGATTCCAACTTACCTTGCTGCTGGTTCGCTTCTGTGGATGGTGCATTGCAAAAAAACCCAATTTCTTTTTAACTGCCAAAAACATAATGGCCACGCATGTGCACTGCCGGAAACTTGGCTTCTGCACATATGCAAAATAATTTTTTTTTTAATTGAAAAAAAAATTAATTCAAAAAAAGGATGGCGGCGCCCGTGGACCAGCACTGACTGATCCAGTTTGGTGACGTCATTGTGACATCACCAGCGGGTCGCTACCAGTCAGAACCCACCCCTGGGGAGAGAGAGACACAGAGAGAGAGAGAGAGGGAGGGAGGGAAGGTGGGTGAGTGTCGGGGGGGGGGGCTACCAGTCTGAGAACTTGGTGCAGTCTGGAGCTGCTGCGTTTTATGCTCATTGCCTCCAACCAAGGTCCTTTGCTTCCCCATGGAAAAAGCTCCAAAGCAGTTGTGGAGGCAGAGAGCCAGTCAATATCATGAAGGGGGTTCTCTATTCACTCCCCCCCTGCAGCCTTTTAGCAACTATTTTAAGGGGAGGGGGAAGCACATTGCCCAGGCTAGGGAAGAAAGCCAGGAGGAGGAAATCTAAGGGGGAGGGAAGAGACCCAGGCACATTCCTCTCTGAATAGCCTGCCACCCAGTTTTCGACTGATTTCCTTTCTGATCCTCCAACGAACAGACCCCACCACCCTTTTGGGACTCTGGACCGCTGGGCCTTTATTTTCCCCATTTATTGAGGGAAATTGGATTTTTATTGGGTCTTCCCCAAGTGCCATGCCAAAAGGAAAGCCAGCCAGGCTTCTTCTCCAAGGCCAAACCCAAACTCTTTCCCCTGCTCCCTTCCTTCTACCCCCCACTCAATCTCACTTCAGGACAGAGGAGCACATGCTGGAAACACATGTTGAGGTGACGTTAGTGTGCACCCTCTGATCCTCTGGTGCTCGGCCCGCAACTCTCCATACTCCTCCAGGCCCAGCTTGCTGAGAAGGAGGGGGAGCAGCCTTAATGCCTCTGCTCCCCTCCCTACAGTCCCAGCCATTGATGCCCAGCTTCCTGAAACATGCAACACATTTCAAAGGTGGCAGCTTGTGTCTGGAGGTGCCAAAGAGTGTGCTGCTGTGAGAGCCGGGCCAGGCCTCTCTGCCATCTGACTCGCCAATGGGAGCACTTGTGCCAGGCAAGCCACTACCCCTGCTGGGCTTTTGTGCTCGGTGCTCACCCAGGGAGGGGAGCATTTCCCCACGCTCCCCCTTCTTTCTCTTGGCCCTGCCGACAGTGGAGGAAGGCCAGGCTTGGGGGATGGCCCCCACCCCACAAGATCCGCCCCTGCTGTTCTCTCCCAGCCCTCTTTGCTGTCGGCAACAGCAAATGTACTGTGACAAAAGCAAAATGCTGTTGCCATGCAAAGGCAAGTGCAGGGGCTCTTTGCTCCTGCAATAAGGTGACAGGGTGACAGCTGTTTCATCCCTCTGCCATCACAGAGCCATAGGGAGCTGCAGCAGAGGCCCCAAAGAGCCCCATATGGCTTTGGGGTGCAGGTTGCTGACACCCGACTTAGGTTTAGGTTTAACCTGAATTTACGTAGGTATGGAATATAGGAAATAATGAAAAGGTAAAGCATTGATTTTGAAGTCATTTAATTTGTGTTAGATATTTGAAAGCTGATGATACCAAATTTGAATGAAAAATGCCCTTTGCCCATTTTAATGCTATTAACAGGACAAGAATGCATAGTCTTATTCTCAAAAAATATAATTCATAAACTTTTTAGTTGCTCTTTTTGGTTGTTGATATGAAAAAAATGTCTTGTTTTAGTTCATCTCAGCTGAGAAGCCTTATCTCTCTCCCAAACTCACAAAACAAATCCAGGCAGCATCTTGATTCTGCCACTTTTACCAACACAAATCTTGTGTGCAATATTCAACACACTTATTTCTTCTTGTCTACTTATTCAGCCTTCCATCCTTCCAAGGTTGATAAAATGAGGACCCAGATTGTTGGGGGCAATATGCTGACTCTGTAAACCGCTTAGAGAGGGCTGTAAAGAACACTGTGAAGTGGTATATAAGTTTAAGTGCTATTTCTATTAATTTAGATAATATGTTATATAATCCTTTAGCAAGACAGCTTATTATTGTAGTGTTTAAGGCACCAGGCTAGAAACTGGGAAATCATAAGTTGCAGTCATGCCATGGAGCCAGCTGGGTGACCTTGGGCAACTCTCTCTTTCTCTCTCTCAGCTACAGTAAGGAGACAATGGCAAACCACTTCTGAAATCTTGCCAAGAAGACTGCAGGGACTAGTTCAGGCAGTAGCCAGGAGTCAACACTGAATCGAAGTTTACATCCACACAAAACACAATATTGTATCAAAGAAGATAATATCCTGTATGAAGAATACTATAAGAAATGTTGCATTGATCTTTATTCTATTGGTATTTCTCTCTGTATTACTTCAAGATTCCTACCACATAAAAAGTTAGCCAGCTTGGCACAAACTTTGCCTTTTTGTCATGTTTGCAGAACAGGAAGCATTTCCATTTCATTTATTTTCATCTTTTGTTCTGCCAATTTAGTTTAGAGAAGAAAACACAAAACTGTTTGCATGTATCATTCAAATGATGTATGGAATTTGATTACAAGCTGCATCAAATCTGCCTCAACAATACAATGCCCATATAGTAGGACACAAAGATATGGTAAGTGCAGATTGCAATAAATCTTTATCACCTCTATTTAGTAAGACAATTAGGGTTATTGTTCTTCCTTTAAGTGTCAGCACTTTAAAAGATCCTCATTATATGTATGTGATTAATGTCACTGATTTTAGGTTGTTTTTTCTTTTTGACTTTCTCCCTCTACCTCTGCCTCTCTCTGCTGCTTGGACAGGGAATCAACTCACATGCACTGTGCGGGCTCCACAGCCCCAGAGTGCACCGACCAAGGGATTGGCCGGCTGCAGCTGCTACCGCATATCATCGGTCCCTGCGCACTTGCTGCCTCTTATGCATATGCCAGAGGGGCATCCCACCAAGCTGATCACCCTGAAATTGTGTTTCCCCCAAAATAAGTCCAAGTGCTTATTTTGGAGGGGCCCCCCCTCAAAAAAAATAAGACTGGGCCTTATTTTTAGGAAAACACGGTATATAAACAGTTGCATGCATGCTTGCTTGCTTGCATATATTTTATTTTTATTTTATTTTATTGTTTTATTTATTGTTTTATTACTTTATTATTTTCTATTATTTTATTATTTTAGTTTATTATTATTTTAGTTTATTATTTTATTTCATTATTTTTATTTCATTTCATTTCATTTTATTACCATCCAGCTCTTTCATAGAGGCACTCTGAGTGATGCATAAATATTAAAACATAAAAATAATATATGAAATTTATAATTTGAAAAGGAAGGATGTGTTAAAAATTAATGTTGAAAGTTAATTAAAAGGTGGGGAGGGTTTTCAGGGCTCTATGGCTGCGTGATCTTCTGTGACCCCCAAAGCCAGGAGAGTGGGGGCCTGCTTCACCTCAAGGGAAGAACGTTCCACAGGGCAATGGCAGAAAAGGGTCTCTTCCCAGACCCTGCCAGCTTTTGCTTTTTCATATTACATAAGTTAATTTAAAAATGCAAAACCTCTTTTTATTTGTCAGTTGTTACATGAATATTTTTGAAGTGGCTGAGGTTTGTTTTGTTTTGATGCTTTTAGAGAAAGAGAGAAATAAGAAGGGAATTTCAAAGTCTACTTGACAAGTTACTTTCTTGTTGATTCCAAGCTAATAACATTATTTTCTTCTGAAATTCTAATTAAAAGTAGGAAAGAGTGGATCAAGCTCTTACAGTGGAAAGTGGTGAAGGTTTTCTAAGGAATAGGTGTGAAAGAAGCCTCTTTGATCATAACCCTAGAATAGAACTGTTTTAGTAGAATTGGATTAGACAATTTAACCACATTTTCGTCCTACTTAAGTCAATGCAAGCTAGGTAACATTAAAGTAAGCCTTATTAATCATTAATTATCTATTATTTGAATTTTATTGAAAGGCACAAGCTTTTGTGAGTTGCAATTCACTTTAACAGATACCCAAAGTGCCTAAATTGATTGATGTAGGATTTAAACTGGAGTGAGGTGAGGGAAAGGGGCAAAAATTAAATTGATTATGTAGGTACAGGTTACATGTGCAGTTATAAGTATCTTATCAATTAACAATTTTAATTTGTTTTTACCATATTTTATCTTTGTTTGGAATCTTGATGTCAAACTTCTATCCATTAATTTTTGGGAGTAAATTTGTCTCACTGTATGCCCCTCTGTATTCTCCTTCTACCTTTTGTAAATCATAGATATAAGAACGGGAACAGTGGTGGATTGCTGCCGGTTCAGCCCGGTTCTAAGAACTAGTAGCACTAACGGCAGGTGGCTCCGCCCACCTATCCGGGACGCTTCTGCGCAAGCGCAGAAGTGTCACAAACCAGCACACGAACCGGTAGTAAAGGGTTTTAGAACCCACTACTGAACAGGAATATACAGTAGCTTCCAAATTATCCAGCAAAGAGGCTATAGAATGTGAGCCCAAAGATATTTTTTCAAGTCCAATAGATTACTGCCTGCCAAAAACCAGAGCAGCTGCATACATTTTGAGGTTTCCCCATTATAACTTTCTGTATACTGAAAGCTTTTTGATAACTAAATCTTGAATTGGAGGGTTGCCTCCAAAATGAAAAGCAGAATAAACTAAATCATGCATGTTTCCCAAAGAGGCATGAAAACACAGTGAAAAGCATCCTGCACAAACCCCAATAACAAAAAAAAAATTGTTAAAACATACATTATAAAATCATAATGCAAACTCATTCATTGTACTTGTGTCCCAGCTTCAGTCACAAATATATCCCATAAGTCACATGGTTTGTCATTTGCTCTCCCCATCCTCTGCAAACATAATTACTCTGACATGTTTTGGAAAATAAACTTAAACATGATCCTTCCAAAAATTGTTTGATTTTTCAAAAAGAGTCAAAAGGATCAGTTGTTCTTAGTTTGTTATTAAATCTTAGAGAAAAGTTAGTTGATATAAAATATATTAAAAAATGAAAAGAATACAAGCACTGGTATCAGGTAAACAAAAGATTAGAATAATTTGAGTTTTTTAATTACCAGAAATCATTATGTGTTTGTCAAGAACAAATATTACCAGACTAACTTCATCTCCATTCTCTTTCAGATGAATAACTGAAAACCATCAGCAGGTGGCATCTTTTTAACATTAGTTTCATATATTGAAGGTACTTTATATACAGCCGAAGTATTCCACATCTACAGTAAATCTATTTGTCTACTATCATCTATTTACACACACACACACACACACACACTACAATACAATATAGCAGATAAAATATTAAATTAAGATAAAATCATAATAAAATCACCATCATATGAAGCCATAGAATTGCAATGGAATAGATGTTATAATTCGATATCTAAGGCAGCTAACCATCTGGTGTGGCTGCAATGATGCCTTGACATTTCCTGAGGGGACTTTCTTAAACTATATGTGTTATAGTTTGTTTATTTAAAGCACCACATTGCTTTGATTAAACTAAATTTGTATATCAGTGATTGCATGACCTCAATAGATGCCATATGTTAAATTTAAAAAATCTGTTGATTAGCTGCAATTTCCATTTAATTTAGCACATTTTACATCCAGGTAACTGCATATAGGAAAAAATCTTCGAATTACCTCTAGCTAATCATATAGTGCAATATTGTCTCTTAGTATCCGAAAGACATTTGTGTAAGAACTGAATGTGATGAAAGTAACATTATGTTCATTAAAGTGCAAAAATCCCACCAGCAATTATCCAGTTACCTATTTTTCTCTTCATGTAGCCTCATATTTGTAACACCCTGAGCTAGATACCTTTTAAACAGAGGTTCCAAAACTACTTAGAGATTTACAAAGTGTGGCAGAGATTAAAGATATAAAAAGCAAATGTCCACTCTGTAATAGCTGAACAGGGGAAACCTCAACTGCCTTGTCTTATGCTTCCTTGCTTTAAATCTAGTAATTCTAAAATCTTCCTTTCTCAGACTAATAAATACAATTAGACATGAAAACCCTTCCATATATATTTCATTATTTTTACAATATGTGAAAGAAATCACAATGTATGATGTAAATGAACATTACGAAGATAGAGCAAATACAAAGTATTTAAGTATTCATAGCTTAATAAAACTGAAATTGATAAGAAAGTTGCTGAATAATCTTCCTTAGACAACAAGGAATCTACATTTGTACTATTTATATTCACTTTTACCATAGAAACATACATCTACAAAGCATACTTACATGGCATGATAAATTGCTCTCATAAATGGGATGTAGATATTTTTATTAACTTGGCTCAGGAACATAAACAAAAAAAATAGCAATTACACTTTTCAGGCTTTTCCAATTGGCTTGAAAAAAATCAGTCAATCTGGCTTTGGTCTGGCTTTGGTCTGTACAAATAATCTAGAACATATAAAGGTGGTAAAGGTAATAAAGATGGTGTCCCTATCAGTATATACCTTCATTGAAGTAGCATTTTTGATGGTGTATCTGTGGGCTGAAAGCCCTTTTCCTAAATATGAGGGGCTATCTCACAGATAGCCTAGAGTGGAAGAGTTTGCTCTATGATAACACAAGAGTTTGAAGATAATGATGTTTCATTGGCTATACTTCTAAACATCAACAAATTTAAGCTGAGATATTAGTTGGAAGTTATAATTTGGACCACTGAATTCAACCCTCACTCAAGAAACAAATTCAAATTAAACACCCACAATAGAAAGCTGCCCAGATCCTGTCTAGCCACATAAGTAATACACTGATGACCATCTCTATAGGTAATTGGTTTCTCTTATAACTATTTTTATCATTAGGAAACTTTCCCTAAAATTCAACAATAATCTTTCTTTTTGACACTGATTTATTGATTTATTCAATTTCTAGGCCATCTAACTCCAAAATTACTCTGGATGGCTTGCAAAGTTTTTTTTAAAAAGCTACCACACATAAATAAGAGTAATAGTATACATAACACAACAATTATTTAAAGGAATAGAGCCATCCTTCCACATTTTTCTCTCGCTTAAGAGGCCTGCCTAGCCATCCTAACCCAAGGCCTGAGGGAAAACCAGGTTTTTAAATAATGTATTTCCTTATTTAAATTGACAGTCCGATAGAAAGGAATGTGGAATGAATAAGAATGGAAGAGGAGGAAACATTTTGCATTAAGTATCCTAAAAGCTACTAAAAGAAGAAATCTGATCTAATTAATCTGACTTAATAACTAATTATCTGGATTGTGATAGTAGCATGCAAAATTTTATTATTGTTAAAATATAATTGAGAAGGGTCACATGAATGTCATTAAATCGTGCATTTTATATGCCTACATTGGATTTTCCATAAAAGTATACAATTTTGAATACAAATTAATTAACAGGCCCACTAGTCTGAATTAAATTTCTGATGATATACTACAGTTAATCTTTTAAAGAATTTTATCTATAACATGGAATTACATGCATAGACTTACTGGAACCAGGATTCCTTATAACAGAGGTCCCTAATCTTTTTGGTTCTGCGGACCAGCAGTGGTGGCTTCAGCATTTCGGCAGTTTCAGCAGTGGGGAGGAATGTGTGTGCAACCTAAATCCCATGCATGCACAAATGAAGCTTTCTACATTTGCCCGCCACTTTGGTGACCCAATTCTCAACAGGCCACAGCTCAGTAGCAGTCCATGGCCCAGGGGTTGAACCCCTGCCTTATAATATGTACTATAGGCCTCAAAAGGGCAAATGCTATAGAATTCCACAGAACTATTGAATAAAGAAAAATCACATTAGCTGACTTCAATAGGATTTGGCTTCTAAAGTTTCTTTTATATTCATGAGAGCTAGATACTTTTTTAAAATTAATAAT
This sequence comes from Imantodes cenchoa, assembly GCA_027560375.1. Lineage (NCBI taxonomy): Eukaryota > Metazoa > Chordata > Lepidosauria > Squamata > Dipsadidae > Imantodes > Imantodes cenchoa. The sequence continues at coordinate 225,445 of JANHGD010010602.1, forward strand.
TTTAAAAAGCTTTTCTATACATAATGCTAACTAAATCACATATAGTTAAAATCATTGATGTGTTAGTTCAACATTTGTCTATTTGTCATAACCTTTTCACAGAAAATGCTTCTGTTCATCTGAAGAATGTGAAGTTTCATCATCATTCACAAGCTTTGTTACATCATACATCAGCTATAACAGCTCAAGTCTAGCATTGCAAAAATGCCTCAGGCTTCAGGAAACCTTTCCCCTTTCGTGGATTAATGGAAAAGTATATGTATAAAATGTCAGCATCAAAGCTGCCAAAAAAAATCCCACAGACTTTCAGTGGCTTAGGAGATACTTCCTGACTACTACTACTTTCTCTTGCTAAAGAATATTAAAAATTATAGCTACACATATTTTATCTTTGTAATTTCAGAAAGCAACAGTAATGGCAGAAGAGGACAATCTGGTCTGGCCTTAAAATCAAAAGGAATATTGTTCTTTGAATATGTAGGGGGAAAAAATGATATGACGAATTTAAAGATGGCAGATTCTGGTTGAAAGTTGGGGGGAATGCTTCCTAATAGAAGGAACAATTATTAAATTATCATTATTATTAACAGTTATCAAAATTGCTGGTGGACTCCCTCCACTAGATGCATTGAAGTACAGGCCGGAGACCCATCCATCTTGGATCCCTGCCAGGGGCGGTTTCCGACTCACCTGAATTACCGGAGCGGCTGCGCACGCAGCCGGCGTCTTCGCGAATGGGCGTGTCGCCCATTTGCGCGATTTTCGGCTTCTGCGCATGCGCAGAAGCCGAAAATTTTTTAAAAAAATGGCGCCGTCCTTCACGGTCCGGAGCCGGTGGCTCCGGATCCGTGAAGCAATAATTGCTGTTTCACCCCCACGGAGCTCCGGACCGTGGGGGGAGGAAAACAACACTGGTCCAGAGAGAGAAATATCTGCCTCTACCTAGGAGACAATCAGCCTAGAGGACAATCAAGCTGATTGTCTTCTACCTAGGACAGGGGTCAGCAACCGTAAATGCTCAAAGAGCCATTTGGACTCATTTTCCACAGAAAAGAAAACACCGGAAGCCACAAAAACCTTTTGACATCTAAAATAAAGATAATACTGTATATATTGTTTTTTACCTTTGTATTAAAAAACTATAGTGTGTTGCATTTATGTAATAAATGAATGCTACATAGAAAACAAATTATTTCTGCATGCAACAAAAACATTTTGACCTCTGAAAAAAAAAGATGGGTTGAAAAGCTCAATAAATCAGGTGCCGGCCAGGCAGTTGCAACACATGTTTTGAGCGACAGGGAGCCGCAGCAGAGGGGTGAAAGAGCCACATGTGGCTCCAGAGCCGCAGGTTGCTGACCCTGTATGGGAACAGATTCAGTTAGGAATGCTTGAGGACAAAGTGTCCTTTTTTCCCTTGGGAGACCAAGGACCATAATTTCTTTAAGAGTAAAAGTAGTGAATGAAGCACGGTAAAAAGAGGTGATTTGATTTCAGGAATATTTAAGTGAAACAATACACATAGTATGCAGTTATGTATTTAATGGACATTATGTTCTCTTTCTGTTGTATTCAAAATTATAATTTGATAACACTTTTAGAACCATTGGAAGATTTGAGAAATCAGGTGAGGGAGGTATTATCATGTGGAGTCCTCAGTAATCTTTGGGCTTAGTTATTTTCTTGCAGATGTCTCATTATCAAATTAGGTAATATCAGTGTTAGAAGGAAATGTGCTTTGCTCTTATTTTTATATACAAGGACCCCACAGTTCAATTCTGAGCTATCAGATATTCTCTTCTATTGGTACAGATTATCATGAACAAAATTTATGTGATTGCTAAGAGTCAACAGCTACTTGATGACAATAAATGAAAACACTTGTCAAAGCCTGACACTTTGTTTAAGAAGTATATTGCTGTGTAATAGAGAATGGATTTAGAAGTCATGACAACTAGCATTAGGTTAATAGGGACTGCTGTGGAAATGGTTATTAATGATCTAATTAGAAGCCCAATATGAGCCTTAAAATATTTTTAATATTTTAAGTTAGCCTTAAAATATTTTTACTATTACGATAAGCCCTTCAGGGTAAAAGTTTTTTTGGTGAATGGAGATCTGTTAGGATTGTTTTGTTCCTAGGTTCTTTTTTTACTAGTTTAGAAGGCTCTATGATACTGATATATTGACAACAAGGCATTATGGTTTGCCAAGGAAGAATGCCATACCTTGAATTGTTGCAGTGCTGTATTTGAGATGTTCATTAAGCGTTTGGAAATAAGTAACAAGTTATTTACATTGGCTGTGCACCCTAAGGTGTTGGCTTCTTCAGTGCAGATGGAGGCCTTCAAAGAGCTCGAAAGGATTAGGCAGAGGAAAGTAGCCAAAAACCATGAATCTGAAACAAAATCAAGAACCATAAATAGGGAATGGCTCACAATTTCCCTGTGGCTCAGTCACTCAGTCAATCACCATCCCAGACCCTTTCCAAAACATTTTCTGTTTTATCAGAAACTGCATATTTTAGAGTTTCCTCCAACCTACAGATTTTCTTTCAATACAGTTCCACTTTCAATTGATATTGTAGAACAGTGTTTTGTTACATCAAGAAACCTTTAGATAAGTAATAATATAAGTAGTAACATATGAATATAATATATTCATAATATGAATATAATATATTCATATGTTATATGTAATATGAATATAATATATTCATATGTTATATGAATATAATATATTCATCTAACATGTGAAACAATAATTAAATTTCTGCAAAATGCCTTCAAAAATCAGATAGCTTGATCAATATTACTGTTTGCATTTCTACATATAAGGTCTGTGTGAATTTTGTCCCTGTCATGAAATGGCTTCAGCCACTTGAGAATGGTGAAACAGTGCTGTTTTAATGGGGAGGGAGGAATTTTGGAGGCTTTTGTTCAAAGAAGAGCAAGGGCTGTGGTGCTGGGCACGTTTGAGTTTTGCCCTAGATTCATAGGGGATCCAGTCTGCCAACTCTACTGCCATGGATCCTGACTATGAGGTAAAGATTCAGCCCATAAAGTTTGCATATGGAAGTAAAGAAGTGTTGGGTTGCTAGAAATAGATTATGCTACAAGAAAGATGTAGAACAAAAAAGAATACCACTCCTACAGTTCCATATACAACCTGCTAAGTAGAAAAATTGTCCTGAAGTTTGTTTTGGTTTTTTTGCTCCTAGTTCTCATTCAATTTAATTTTTTAAAATTCCAAAACAGAAAAGATTTTAGAATGCCTCTTCTCCTTTGAAAGAATTTTAAAAATCAAACTGAATGAGAATTAGTGGCTAAACAAATCAAGATAAATTCTCGTCACTTTCCTCCCACTGTAAGTTGGTCCCTGAGGATGACTATGTCTTGCCTTTTTTTGTGCATTTTTTTCCCTAATGAACCTTCCTATTTCCCACAGTTCAACTAAATACCAGGAGAAGACCTCATGAGGCAACAACTCCCACTGGGAATTTTTTAGTAATGCTGTAAGAGGGAGCCCTGCCCCTAAAAAAACTATTGGAGAATATTTTTCCTTCCTATGGAGAAATGTCGAGAAATTGCCTGTTTAGTTTCATTCTCCATAAATTTGTTAGAGAATTTGAAAGGGTATTTTTGTATTCACCTTTAGCTGAAATCAAGTGGTCATCAGTAATCCACAACCTTGGACGCTAACCCTTTAATAGGCTATGAATGGTTGATCTTATGCTTGCTAACAGTTTGTTTACCTATCTAAAAGAACTACTGATTAATATAGACTACAGAGAGTAACACAGTGATATAAACACAGAAACTAAATTTTAAGGCAGATTTAGATAACATAACACTGATAACTTCAGGATACCATCCAATGCCAATTCACCTTATACTTTACATTTAGATAAACTACCAGAATGTGTGTAAAATAAAAGATATGGATACAAATCTGATATCAGAAATTGCATATCTAAAAACCATTGGGAGAACATTTCAAATCCCTAATATAATCTTGGGACCACGAGCAAATTAGTCTTCACTGAGAAAAGACATCCTGGAGATCTGTTTCATTGTAAATTGATTGTCTGGAATTCATTGCAGGATGTAATACATTTTTCAAAATTAACCAGACTTAATATGTTAACTGGCTCATCGGGCAAGAATTTCTGTATTACTTCTAACAAGCTAGTTTTTAAATATCCATCTCTTTCACTTTACCTTCCACCATTCCTCACCCAGAACAGTGGTGTATGTGAATCTAAAATATACATTTCTAGGATCTATATACTGCAGCAGATAATGAAGTAAGATAGAAAACATTTAAGTGGCACTACATTTTTTTTGTAGGTAGGTAAACCTTTCTTATAGTTTTGACCAATATGTATATGTTTTTACAGTAAAAAATGCCATAAACTAGTGTTTCCGATGATGCATATCAGGTCTCTCTACTACGCTGACAAAGTTAATAAGTGAGCAAAGCTTAATTTATGACAAGGGTGTGTACTTTGTTTTCTCATTGTCAAAGTTTGTTCTTGGAAGCAAATAATTTAAGGACAAAAAGTAATTTCCCAAAGCAGCATAATTTGAAAGTGTACAAATGTCTTGTCAGTGAAGTCCCTGCCATCATTTTTCTGGAATATAAGCACTTGTTAAAAACTTCCCTGATTCAGAATTAAGGAGGCAATTCTAAAAGCAAATGATTAAAAAAGACACATAACCATTAAGGACCTCTGTCTCTTTCTCTTGCTGATTAGAATAAGACCAGGAAGGGATAGATGTAGGAAAGTAGCAGCTACTCACCTAAAGTTCCACTCTTGGTCCTGCAGGAACTGGAGAATAGGGTGGTCAATAGAGACATCTTCCAAGGCAGCTGGACAGAGCTTTGGAAATTATGTGTTGAGCTCCTTGCTTTTGTTATCCCTTCTGACCTTGGTTCAGCTTTTATAGCTGTAGAGAAGCTAAGGATTTCCCACTAATTCTCACTCTCTCTTCCTCTCTCTCTCTCTTCTCTATCTCCCTCCCTTTAAAACCCAGGTATGATTTTCACTCAGTCCTCAGGCAGGGCTGAGTCATGTTTCTTAAATTGCCACTCTAATAAAACAGTCTTTGTTCACTGGAACGTATTGCACTTGTTCTATTATTCTATTTGTTCTTTTAAAAAGGAAATAACAACAATCCCCCCACCACAAACAGCTATCAGTTCCTAGTTTTAAAAAAAACTATTTTTTTTCTAAAAGAGCTCATAATGCTGATTATTACTACCAGGCAATTCTGCATCCACCAGAAACCTGAGTAATATTTATCAGGTCACACCACAGAATCTTGGGCTAGAAATCCAGGATAGTTCTACTCTACATATTTTACAACTACCTTCCTCAACCTGAGGTCTTCAAAAAAACCATTTCAACTTCCAGAATATCCAGCACCAGTCTGATGGCTGCTGGTGAAATTATGTCTCACTTTCTCTCCCCTCTACCACACTCTCCATGAACCCAACATGATCAAGCCTACAAACATTATAATCAATATCCATTTCCCTTGGAACAAACCTGCTTAACTTTGATAACTATCTGGTATAAGATTTTTTTCAAAGGAGGGGACAAGAGGTAAGATTGAGAGTCTCAGTGTGGTACTTCTGATGCTCTGATGCTGGTCTTGTGTCAGTCACAAGCTATGCTTTAAGTCCTTTCCATCAGCGGTGAAATCTGCTTACCTTCCCTACGGGTCGTGCACACCTTTTCATCCTCTGCGCATGCACAGAAGGCTTTGTGTATGGGCAGAGGTTAAAAAAAGAGAAAATGGCAACATCTGGGCAGGTGGGCAAAGCCTTGCGCTACCGCCGCTATTGGTTCTCCAAACCACTGGCAGCCGCCGCTACCGGTACGCCCGAACCAGGCCGAACCCATAGCATTTCACCCCTGCTTTCCACTTCTCTTCCTTATACCTTAAAACATTGGCCAACAGCAAAACAGGAGAGTAAAGTGATTCAGGACAAACCATCAGAATGCTAACATCTCATTCTAGGAGCACCTCACCCACCTTATTGCTTGAGTCTCAATAAGCATCTTTATCAAGAGAATCAAGAGTATGGCTGTATTAATAAGAATAAGAAATAGTACAAAGATAGAGAGCCTCACCCAACTTGTGGTATACAATTGCTATGAGAAACCTCCCAGGATGACGTCTTGTCCCTATTATATAATACAAACAGCCTTGTTTTTTTGCTTTCTGTGCTGGAATAAAAGTTGTTTTTCAAGGTATACAACTATTATGTTTTGCTACCCATTATTGTGCCAGTGAAAGTAAGTGATTTATTGATAGTGTGACCAGAATAGCAGCACCTATGAAGGAAGTTCATGGCAAAATTAAAATAAAATAAACAGGTGAGTTGATGGATGTGGCATTGCTGTCCAAGCCCAATTTTTTTGCACACAGGTGCAATATCATTGATATGAATGGTGCAAGACATAGTTTGTGATATATGGTTTTTGCCTATGTTGACCACTCCACAGATACTGTTGGACCAAAGGCATATCTTAAAGTTCATCTGTACATCTAATTGTGAAGACACCCCACAAGCTATTGGTTGAAGAAATTATGTTGTCCTCAATATGCTCCTAGCCCATTGTGAAAACAACTTCCACTTGTAAATTCTTCAGTGCTGCAAAAGAGAGATTTTCTCACCTTTGCTGGTATAAGCCATACTGAGTGGTCAGTCTAAAATGATTTTTTTCTTTTTTAACAATAATGTTATTAACATTACATTATACAGATAAAAACAGTACAAGTAATAACAGTAAAAAAGAAAAGATAAAAAGTTCAAAAAAGGAAAAGAATTAGAGAGAGACAAAAAATAGCATCCCTCTTTCCCCAGCAAATATAAACAAGTTTAACAACTTATCACTATCTTTTAAAACTATCGTTATCTCATAACCAGGGGTGGGCTGCTCCAGGTTTGCTTGGGTTCGGGCGATCCTCTAGCAAAGATTCTACATGGTTTGGCAAACCCCCAAATCCCACTCTTGACTGGCCCCTTCCACCCCTCCTCTCCCAGGAGTCTCCAAGCAGCCGGTTTTGGATGCCAGGTAAGTGCAGGGCCCACGCGGAGGCTCAGGGAGGATGAAAAATGGGCCTCCCAGAGGCTCCAAAAGCCTGGAAATGGGCCATTTCCAGCTTCCGGAGGGCCTCCTGAGCCAGGGGGAGGCTGTTTTCACCCTCCCAGAGGCTCGAGGAAAGCCTCCAGAGCCCAGGGAGGGAGAAAAATAGGCCTTCCAGAAATTTCTGGCCTCCAGAGCCCGGGGAGGGTGAAAACGCCCCTCCCCTCCGTGGTGCAGGAGGCCAACTAGGCCATACCCACCATGGCTACACTCACCCAGCAATGGGGCAGAGAACCCGCTGCTAAAATTTTGAAGCCCACCTCTGCTCATAACTCATCTTATTCTCTATAAACAAATATTTAAAGCCTCATCATCCATTCCAATCAGCAAAGGTCTATTTACAGTTACCAGAAATAACAACACATCTATTATAAACTTGATTTGATAAACCCACTTGAATTCCTTCCTTGCTTCAGTAAGGCAGTGGAGAAGGATCCCGTGAATTCCTGCTATAGAGAACTGGCAAAATGAAGAGGAGCAGGGATGCAGTTCCCGGGAGGGTCCCGGTGGGAGGAGTTTGAAGCCCTCTCTCTATTGCGAGAAAAGGAAAGGCTGCGTTTGTTTTCCCTTCACCCGTTACGTTGAATGCGTCCCATCTGTTTACCTTCCCAAGGAAAAGAGAACAGCAGAGGACTCAAAAGCAGCCTGCCTTTGAGGGCACTGGACGGGCATGCTAGCCGATCCCTTCTCCAGCCCCCCAGAGCTCCCAGACGTGATGAAGCCCCAGGACTCTGGCAGCAGCGCTAATGAGCAAGCAGTGCAGTGAAAGACCAAAGCTAGTGGAGTTTGCTGCACAAGCCATGGTATCCTTGAACCCTCTTCCCCTAGCCTCATCTGACATGGAGAAAGATATGGCATCATCCCTTGTCTCTGATCCTGGTTTCCCTTTTAGCTTTCCTCCTCTAAGCAAGACTACGTGTCACCCTTCTAAGCCCAACCTCACTCATCTGACAGAGCTGTTTTCACTTTGGTTTTGAAAATAAT
>JANHGD010010602.1:244842-256436 GCA_027560375.1 Imantodes cenchoa
CACATCCACCAAGCCATGCCCACAGAACTGGTGGCAAAAAAATTAGATTTCACCACTGCTCCTGGCTAATCCCATGGGGGAGAGGGCAATTCCCCTCAGGCAATTCCCTCACTTGAAAAAAAACAGCAGAAAAGAGCAATTTCAAGAAACAACTCTTAAAATGGGTAGCCTGTAGTTATTTAAAGAAAAACCATGGCTGTGAAGACTGGAAGCTCACAGAAAGTGATATCTGACATCTGAAATTAATTGACATAGAAAATTGGATACTGTAAATTTCTTTCCAGAACTTTTGCCCTGGCTGCTAGACTTTCATGGTTGAAAGCTCTCCTTTAGAAGCCACTGAAGGAATCCTTTTCTGCTGCCTCTATCAATGCCTTTCCCTTTGCACCAGAAAAAAGCACCCATCAAGTCTCCCTGATCTGATAAATTTTTAATCTTTTGCCAAGAACATGTGTGTCCCACATTTTGGGGGGGGAAGCGGGGATTGTAGGAAGCTAGCAACCACCCCTCTCTTAGGAAAATGAGATATTTTAGGAAATATTAAAAGGGTAGAATATTTTCCCTAAAAGGGAGGCAGAAACTCAGCCTCCTCTTTTGTCAATGGGCCATTAAGGCCTGGGCCAGTCTATTCTACATAACAAAGATCTACCTCCTTCAAAACCATGTGGTTTATTGATGTAGTCCATCAATAAACCATCGTTCCAAGCAGTCTCCATGTTTCCAGTGTCTTTTTCCCCACTTGCAACTGAACCCAGATGGACTTTTTTTTCAACACTGGATTTTCAGATGTTTGCATAAATATACTTTAGTTGATATGAATAAGCCATTAATAAGTGACCATATAATAATAAGTAGTGTACTGAATATCAGGGACAAATACAGAGAAAACTCAAGCTTCGCACCCCGAGCCTCATTATAAATGTCTTTTTTATGAAAAGAAAACATCACAAAACATGTCCAGTGGAAACTTAATAATTTATCCTGATTACAAAACTTGTTAACTTGTTAACACTCTAAAAATAAAATCAGTGGAATCTCTTATTTCACAATGGCCTGATCTACTTGACTAATTTCAGTAGCTTCAACTACGTAATATAGCACTAAAAGAATTGCAGAAACAAGGATAAATATTGAAATAATTAGTATAATTTAAAAATCTTTTATAGTTTTGAATGTATGATTTAATGTATGAACTACAAGTGGAATACAAGTCAAGAATTTGAACAGATCAAACATTGTATAATTAAATGAACTGCAGGATTTGAATGAAGTAATAGAGATGCAATAATGGATATTAGTCTGTGTTCTTTTCTTATGTCTCTCAAGGTTATTCTCACATTCCATTACAGTATTTCAGTGGAAGAAGAGTAAATTTATTGTATATATATATACTGGTATACTGTACATACATACACACACTTTTTGTATGTAAAAAGAATTTTTTTTAAAGATAATTCAGTATTTAGTGAAAACCATTCTAGCACCACTGCCACCCCACATCATGTAGATTTGGTGAAATTTAGAGTCTATATTTCCACTTGGTGAGAAATGAGATTTCTAGTATTGATTTAATTTATTAAAGACTATGATTTTTTTAGTTAGCAATTTATATTGTGTTAGCCAGATATTTGGGGTTGAAGATTAATAGTAATTCTTAGTTTTTTCTTTGGAAATTGATCATGAACATGAGCTCTTGCATGCAGGCTTGTGTACATTATACCACAGAAGTCCATATTCTTTGATTTATGCTCCAAGATCATATAAAGTTTTATTTAATTTTCCTTCTCTACTTTATGTTTTGGCCATGTTGTTAAATAAAATAATGCTGCATACAGGATAATGCCTTTAACATCATTGTGAGTAGGGACTTCATACAGCTTAGCTTAGGAAAAAGCAAACTTTGGGTCATCATTTTATATCCATTTTCCACATGGTTACACTTGTTTTTCCATGCCTGGATTTTTATACCCATGCACACAGTTTAGTGATCATTTTACATTTATATTTTGAGTTAGAATATAACTCAAAATTTTCTGTGCATTGCATGAACATCACTTTGATTGATTTATGATTTCGCTGGCATCAGTCTTTCAACCCAAAATAACATTTTGATTATAACAAACAAAAAAAAAAATCAAAAGTAATTTGCCAAGATATATTATTCCCAAGAGTGCCTTAATTTTTAACTCTGATTAATCTTTCCTTGAAAACAAAATTATATTTCTTCTTCATTACTTACATTAAAAGCACAATTTTTACCTAGCATATTCCCACATTTACTGAATTGCTTTTGACAAATGACTCATCTTTCATTAACCTCTGGGAATGCTAATTAAAAAGCAATCATTTATTACAACTCTCACCCAGCAGAAAGAGGTGCAGTAACAGTGGGCTGCATGCTCAGTCAAAGAATCATAGCTAGCTCATCTAGCAATTTCCCTAATCAAAGCACAAGATATGTTAAATGGTATGGCATCTGCTTCCTTGGAAAGGGCACAGCATTTCAGAGTGATCCATCCCAAAAAGCATTTTGATCTCTCTGAACATAGTAAACAGCTTGAATTCAGCAGGAAGCTGACTGTCTGCTTTCTTCCTTAAAAATGTATGAAGTGCTTGGTTAATGGTACCTTTTAGCTGATAAATAGGAAATAAGCTTTTCTTTGTGACTAATGTGGAAAAGACTTTGGTTTTCATATAAGAACTATCAGCTCTGCATACTCCAGTAGAACTATCACTGGCCTGAAATATAAACGTAGTGTCATACCAGTAATATTTGTGTAATATTATACTTACATTTGTTAAAATATTAAAAGTAATTGAAATTCAGCATTCTACCATTTTTATATTTTATATTATATGAAGTCCTTTCTTGAACTTTTTGTGGTTCAGTAATATAAGATTCAGGAACTTCCTAAATTGTATGATGAAAATACAGTTTCTCTCACAGGGCTGTCCTGTTTCATTGTGAACGATAGCGGGTATTAGATATGTTTTATTTCTTCAATACATAGCCCATGCCAACTCATGAATATATTATACAGTCATCAAAAGCACAAAGTAGATTGTGAATCCTCATAGTCAAGACAAATTTCTCCATTTTTGTTGATGGATGAGGTTGTGCTGCCCCAAACAGACACTATGCACAATCTGGAAGTCTTCCTGGACTGACAACTCTTGCTCAAGGCCAGGTAGTAGTCGTGGCTAGGAGGGCCTTTGTATAACTACGTATTGTGTGCCAGTTATGTTTGTTCTTGGATCAACAGGCCCCATTCAGGGGTGGGTTCCTCCTGGTTCGGACCAGATCACCCGAACCGTTAGTGACCCACTGATGACAGGAAGATGGCGTCACAGATCTGGTTCTGTCTGTGCCGGTCTGTGCATGCCGCCATCTTTTTCCGGAATTTTCGGTGTTTTTTTCTCTGTTTGGATGGCTTCTCCTCATCCTTGCTTTGGAAAAAGCCCTCCAGCCTGCCCCCGGGTTAATACTGACCTTTATTTCGTTGTCTGAAGCACAACTGAGCAGCTCCTCAGCTGTGTTTTGGGCTGAAGCGACCTTCTGAGCATGCACGGAAGTGAATTTGCATGAGGGGATGCACAAAACTTCACGATGTGAACTGGTGGCGAAGGTAAGTAGAACCCAACCCGACCCCATTCACTGTCACTCATACCCTGGTCACCTCCCCTATGCACCCTACATGGGGCTGAATCTGGAGTATCTGGAAATTTCAGTTGGTGCAAAATGCAGTGGAACTAGCAGTTAAATGTGTTTCTGTTACAGCACATGTTACAATTGTTATTTTATTTATTTATAGTTGTACACCGTCTGGAGTCATTTTCCTGAGATGGGGGCCTTATAAATTTGATTAATAAATAAATAAATTTAAATAAATTCCTACATTTCAATAATAATCCACTGCAGTTAGTGTAATTGATATCTTAGTTCATGCCTTTGCTTTACTAATCCACCAGCACTGAAATCAGGAACCATTTACACAAACAGTAGTTTTACCTTTTATATTTTCTCTTTTCCTGTTTGTCTGTCTCTCTGTGAGACGATAGCCATGGGGCCTTGTCCCATCTGTAGGGTAGACTGATATTATTATGCAGCTCAGCAGGGTTTGGTAACACTTTCCACAGAGAGGGCATTTGCTGGCAGGTATTAATTTGTTCTGTCAAGAAAATGGTACAAATGTCACTATGCTGTCAATTCCATGGCATCTGCTTCCTCCCCCACCCCCAATTCTGGACTATGTGCCAGAAAAATTTCACTTTAAGGGAAACATTATGCATATTACTAAGATTAAGTATGTCATTTCCTAATATTTACCATTTGAAAATGACAATGTTTTTAAAAGGGTATACATTAAATACAGGAGAGAAAAAAATGCTTTTCCTATTGGAGACATAGGAACAACACACTTACAACATAGAACATAGAATAATAGAGTTGAAAGGAACTTGGAAGTCTTCTAGTCCAACCCCCTGCTGAGTAGGCGACCCTATTGTTACATACTGAGACTAGATGCCTTAATAAAGAACTGTTGTTGTCACTGATCCTGATGTTTGCCTTATCCGTTCACCCTATCTAACACTGGCGACAAAGGTAGGATTGGAAAACAGATAACAAAAAGAGCTGACAAACTCAATCCAGCACGTAGTATTCAGCGATCTGCAGAAACAGTAATCGGAATCATCACTAGACCAAAATGATAATGCACACCCCACCAAGTCACAACAATCCAGCCACAGAGCACTGGGACTCCTATATGACATGGTTGGAGTGTTTCATGAAGGCCAACAACCTCCTTGGCTTATCAGACAATAAGAAACGAGCTCTATTCCTGAGCTACTGTGGGTCTGAGGTTTTCAAGATTGCCCTCCAATGAGGCTTTTGTCAAAAACAACTCTCATGCTCCAGGTCGCTTTAGATGAGGCAAGAGCAACAGAAGCATCCACCAGGTCAATTGAAATGCTCGGCAGGCAGAACAGCCCAAAAGGCGCTCACAAAGCTGTCACCGAGAGAACGAGGTCTCTCACCTGACAGAGAGGAAGAAGTTTGCCACCTTCGATTTGAAAAATGGAGAGGGGCAAATGAACCAGACAATCACCATGCACCAGCTGTGGGTGGTGAACCACCCATGAACCACCAGCATGCAAATTGTCGCTACAGAGAGTGATCTGCCAATGATGTGACTGACGCGGCCATTTGGTTCAAGTCTGCCGTGCCAAACTTCCATCACTGCAGCCAACAAGGAGGGCACCAAACAGGCCAAGCCACCAAAAGCCACCGCAATGCGAAGCATGGAAAACTCAGTGAAAAGCAGAAAGGGGGAATCCACAGAAGCCATCCATATGACAATATGCCAGTCAAGCACACCTAAAAATAGAAAGCTGAGCATCACCATCCTCATCAATGGTCTCCATGCAGCATGGAGATAGACACGGGGTCATCACTGACCATCATCTCAACAATGCTACAAAAGACCATCCCAAGCATCCAAAGACTACAGCTGAGGCACCAAGAAATACAGCTTGTTGACTACTAGGGGAACCTCATCCCTGTGCTAGGCTGTGACACCTTCCATGTCAAATTTAAAAATTTTGATGGGATGCTCACAATGGTGGTGGTCAGTGGCTCCCTTCCAAGTTTGGTCAGCTTGGAGTGGTTTGAGGCCCTGGGCATGAGGGTAACCGGCATCAACGCAATCACTGATGATGGCGCTGAGGAACTGCTCTGCGAGTTTGAGGACGTCTTCAGTGGCAGCCTGGGCAGGTATGTGGGGACCCCTATATAGTTCAACCTTGACTCAAACTTTGCACCAATTCAATTTAAACCTTGGAGGCCTCCTTTCACCCTCCAAGCCAAAATTGACAAATTTCTCCTAGTGCAGAATATCATGCCTAGTGCCACCACTGGTAAAAGTCCCTCTGAACTTTTAATGGGTCTCCGGCTAAGGTCTCACCTGGATCAGCTACAGCCAAACTACTCTGCTGAGCCCCCAGTAGACTCTCACAGCCAACTCTGGAAATTCAGCATAGGGGATCAATTTTACCCCCACAACTATACTGGGGGTGCTCTCTGGATTCCTGCCACAATTGCAGAAGTCACCAATCCTCTCTCCTACAGACTAGAGCTTGAGGATGGTAGAAGCTGGAGAAGGCATATTAACCAACTCTCAGGCTGACTCAGTCACTCCACGCTTAGGCAACCAGAAATAACTTCTGAACAGGAAAGCCAAATGCCTAACCAAAAGGAGAAATCAATCATTCCTAACAGAAAAATCAAGCCAAAAAGAACTGGAAAACTTACCTGGGAACGCCAGTGCCAGAGGGCAAATTCTGAGTGAACCGGTTCCCGGAATGCCAACCACGCCCCGAGGAGGTTTCCAGACTCTTCCATTGGTTGAGGCCGGGAGAGACAAATACTCAACCGACCTGGCTGCTAACCCAACTCCAACTGAGCTGCGCAGGTCTGAAAGAAACACTAAACGCCCCACCTAACTGCATGACTACATCACACGTTGGATTGATCCAACTAAGAGGGGAAGGGTGTTACATACTGAGACTAGAGCATGTAAGCTCCAGTCAGGTCCGCCATTCCGGCGGGAAGATACTTAAAGCTGATTGGTTGAGCAATCTGACAGCTCCCTATAAAAGGGCTAGCTATCAGACAGAGTGCTGCTGAATTGTACATAGTTGCCTTAATAAAGAGCTGTTGTTGTCACTGATCCTGATGTCTACCTCATCTGTTCACCCAATCTAACACCTATATTATTTTAGAGAAATGGTCATCCAGTCTTCGTTTGAAAGCCATTAGTGAATATATAAACTTATAAACACACTTACATAACTTCCTTCTGTAACCCTCCTTTGAAGAATGATGATCTAACACTGTGCCAGGACCACAATCCCTATCTTCAGTTTCTGCTTCAAAAATACAATATCTGGATGACCAAAATATAAACAACTAAATGTCAGCTAAGAAATAGAGTTTTCTGCAGAAGGTTGCAGTTAGATAGGTGGCTGATGTACAGGTTTCTTCTTATTTTCCCACAGGGAAACAAGATCAGAAACATTTATTGTTACTAATGCCATAGCAGGCATAGTGAAAGAATTAAAACTTTGCTGCATCTCCCTTTGCTGCGTCTCTGAGGAAAATCCCATTTTTGAAACTGGTATTTGCATAAGATAAGATGAAAGATACCGTCTGGGGATTTTTTTTAATTCTGGGTATTTTTCAAGATTATATATGAGATGCATAGAAATAGACAGGCATATAGACATATACATGCATATTCATATATATACGGTGTGTGAGAGAATATGTGTGTATATGAATATCTTGCTTAGCAGCCCTTGGCTATTCAAGGGTCTGCATCTTTGCATCAATTTCATTTTCTTCCTGATATAGTTGATAATTGTAAATGCCTAATTCAATCAGTGTGTCCCCACCACTCACCTATCAGGAAAATTATTATGAATGACCAAATGGCTAATTGAATTTTGAATTCCTACAGAGATCAGGCCCAAGAATGTATATGCCACTTTAGATTTCTAATTTACAAAAAAGTTTGCAAACAAACTGGGAAATTATTTTCATAGAAAAGACCAGAGCAATACAATTTACTTATAATTACCATTTTGGTTCACTGTGAGTCACCTGTGACTATCAGTCACTGGCATGATCCTAGCTTCTAAATTTCATAAAGTTGCCAAGTGAATAGGTATTTAGCTGCAGATACTCTCTACAACAGAGACTTTTAAAGCACTCTCAGTGTGATTCATTCTAAAACTGATGCCTCTCATCAGCCAAGTTTTAAAGACATGTTTGAATGCTTATTTTCTTGCTGATAAAATGAAATGGAATCTCTGCACTCCTGCTTCAACTGCAATTAATTTGTCTGATGGCAATGTGGCTATGCATACTAAAATTAAATCAGTCTGGAAACAGAATTACTATATATTTGCTTCTAGTTGACTCTCTTACAACTACTGTATGTAGTCAAGCTACTGATTGGGGGAAAGCCTGTAATTATAGCAGCACCAAAGCAAGCTATATTGCTTCAACACTTGGCTCACTTTTATTATGGATACAAAACTCTGCCCAATTATATTGACAGAAAATGTCACGATTAAATGATGGTCAAGTTATACATTTATCTACCATTATATTCATGCCATATATTTATCTACTATAAATTCATACATTTCTGATCAATATATGTAAATATGTTTATATGTACAGTATGTGTGAATATGTGTGGTGTATATGTCTGCTCTGTGGTGATGGCCAAGCATGAATAAGTATTCTAATAACTAACTCAAGCATGGCTGACTGAGGAATTCTAGGAATTGAAGTCCATATTTCTTAAAGTTGGATACCTTTGAACTAACCAAATGTTTAAAATTTAACTGTGTGACTTTACTTTAAACTGCTTTGCCGCCTTCTATTTTCCCGACAGCAATAATCATATGAGGTTGGTTAGACTGAGACAGAGTGACTGGCCCAAAGTCACCCAGTTGGTTTTTATGGCTAAAGCAGGCTCACTGTCTCTTGCTTTTTAACCAGGTGCCTTCACCACTAGATCAATCTGGCTTTCAATTTTCACATTTATAAATCACATTTATTTACTCATCCTTTCTGGGACTGATCCATTTGGATCCCCGGGAGAGGTTAAATCTTCTTCGAATCCGCTTGACCCTTGCTAACTCCATGGATGCATCCACATCGTTCTCTCAACAACATTGATATTTAGTGCCATGCATTTTTCCTCAGGTTGTTTTCAGTTTCCCAGTTTATTGCTGCAGCCTAATCTATATCCTTTTTTAAAAAAAAAATCATATAAGTATGTTTGCAAATGTTTGAAAAGTCTTACTGGATTTGGTTCTGAATACAAATTTGTTTTCTATTCAGCAACATGGCTAACCTTCTGCAGATTGCAGACTAAATATATTGTCCTGCTTAAAAAGTCACTAGCAGCCTGGAGCTAGTAACATCTCATGCTAGTTACAATAACAGACTAATGTTTTGGAATGTAAACACTATTCAAACCCCATGCAGAACAAGCAGATGGAAATGGTAAATTAGAACAGCTCCAAAGATTATTATTGTGCATAATCCTAGTGACCCATGAAATAAAAGGTGTTTATATAATTTGCTACACCAATTCCATGGGAAATAATGTAAAACTCTAGTAGGTCATGATCAACCACACAGAAAAAAATTCCAATTAACTGAAAGTTGCAAGAGACAAATCAAACTCTATCAACAAACTTGTGTTTAAGAATAACAGCACATGGCTTTTGAAAGAAACCTATGACAGTTTTTTCTTCTAAGAAAAAAGAGCTTTGAGTTAGATCCATTCAGAGTGAAACGGCAAAGATATCTTCCCCTAGATAAGATTTTCCCTTTCAGCTTCCCCCACCACCAATATGGTAATTGTGGATTTAAAAAAACAGTGCTGTGCTGTCTTAAAGTTTGTAATTTTGTTCCTTGCTTTAAAAAGTGTCTGTTTTTCCTGCCTTAGGATGTTTGAGACTTTTAACCATTTTCTCAAGTGTTCTTATAGATGCTATTATTTGAGATGACAGATACGTTGTTTTTTGTTAGAAATTTATCGTTGTCTTCACTTACTAATCTGAAAAACAACCCTCATAAAGTACCTTTTTGGGGTTTAATTGAAGCACAGGTTTCGCACGGATGCTGGACTTCCAGAAAGTAATGGCACACTAAGACAGCTTTGCTTTTTTACAAAGCTAACAATAGCGATGGAAATTGGAGTTGATGAAGAAACCAGAATAACAGAATTGGAAGTCTTCTAGTTCAACCCCTTGCTGAAGCAGGAGATCTTGTACCATTTCAGACAAATGGCTGTCCAATCTCTTCTTAAAAACCTGCAGAGAAGGAGTACTTACATCTTCTAAAAGCAAGTCGCCCCACTGATTATTGTTCTAGCTGTCAGTACATTTCTCTGTAGTTCCAGGTTGGCTCTCTCCTTGATTAGCTTCCATCCATGGTTTCTTGTGCTTTGGAGATTAGATTGGCCCCCTCTTCTTTGTGGCAGCACCTCTGATGCTGCAACACTGTTATCACATCACCCTTAGCCCTTTTTATTAAAGCAGTCACATCCAATTCCTACAGCCATTCTTCATATGTCTTTGCCTCCAGTCCCCTAATCACCAGCTCCTTAAATTCCTCTCAAAGAAGGAGAGGACTTGGAATTGCCCAGAGGGCTCCTTACAGACATTGTCCATGATGGTATCATAAAGTAGTGATCTCCAGTGGATTTTAGAGCCCTCATCTCTTAATCACTTTTATTGAAAATGTCTTAAAAATTACTTTTTGACATGAAGAACATCCAGAAGGACAAGTTTCATTGCACTGGATGATTTTCCTGCAACATGCAGCAAAAGATTCATGTAAATTCAAAACTTAAATTATTATACTTTATTGTGATTGTACGTATATACACAGTATACCCATAGAATGAAATTCACAAATTTCTTTAAAGCTTCTTTAATTTAGAAATAAGCAGCAAAAGGATGATTAGAATGTTGATTTTGGAAAGATTTTAGACTGACCAGGGAGCCAGATTGACTGGAAACAAGACTGAAAAAATATTGTTTGTTTAAAATCCTATTAAAAATGTATGAAGGTCTGAGTTAGAGTGTAAGAAATCTCTTCCTGGGAAATGTTCTGGATGAGAGAAAAACATAATAAGAGAAGACCTTGCAGGCTGGTTACTAAAGGCAACCAGGAAGAATTAAAGATTATAATTAAAGGAGAATTCCCACTAATACAGAATATAGAAAAATGTAAAATCTCTGGAGGAGTTTAAGCATATTTGCCAATAATGTTCTCAGAAATTACTTTTTGACTATCTGATACAGCAAAATGGGCTTAAAAGAAGAACTAGAAGATAGCTAAAATAAGGCTGTTTGGGATATGGATTTAAAACTGATAGGATACAAAATGACATTGACAAAGATGTTATATAAGACCAACAAATAAAAGTCCCTGAAATTGTAACAGAAGAGCACACAAATGATATATCAGTAGAGTGGCTTAGATGTGTTGATCTTAACCTAGAAAAGAGATGAAGGAATTCCTGAAAAAAGCAAAAGAGAAGAAATCAACTTTGGGAATTTGAAATAATCAAGACTCTTAAAACAGACTGATCATATACAACGTCATGATCGAGTTGCCAAAATGATACATTGGAAGATTTGCAAGAGGTTTGGGTTTGAATGCAGCAAAAATGACTGGGAATACCAAATTGACAAAGTTCTTGAAAATGAGCAAGTCAAGATCCTGTAGAACTTTCGGATCCAAACCGACATCACTATTGTAGGAAAGAAAAAAGTCTGGTTCATTGATATTGCAATACCAGGTGATGCACAAATTGAAAAGAACCAGCTAGAAAAAAATAACCAAATATCATAATTTGCAAATTGAAATTAAGTGACTATGGAGGAGGAAATCAATGGTTGTACCAATAGTAACAGAAGTTCTTGGAGCAATACCCAAAGGGCTGCCTAGATACATGGAAATTTTGAACTTATTAGACCTGAATATCCTGACTTTGCAAAAAACC
>JANHGD010010610.1:172147-182898 GCA_027560375.1 Imantodes cenchoa
CTTTTTCACTGCAAAACCAATTCACTTGGATCCCATAATTAGCATACACCATTCTAAAGCTTCTTCAATACGAATGGCGGAGAAGCACTAGAGGGTGGCAAAAGGATGGAACTTTCGGTATCTGCATGCTGCCCTCTAGTGATGATCTGGATTTTTGACAGCTGCAGCTTTGGGCACAGCCAAGAAAGCTGCATTGGAATACTTTCCTCTAGCAGAAAAATTATGCTCATGCACTGCTTTTGTTGCCAATTCTTATTCTGTCTCAATAATAAAACCAGGGATTGGTGGATTCCCTGGCCTCTTTTCTCCTTCTTTTAAGTATAAGCAGCTATTGGGGAACATCTCCCCCCATTAAAAAAACACCAGGTATGGTTTTCTTTGAAATAGTACTAAATCTGTACACACAAAGGATTTTTACAAGATCTGACACACACTTGTCAATAACTATATGCTCTTTCTCCAAAGAAAACCAACCCAGGATGCCCAGGACTGACTTAGGAAGGTGCTGTAAATCTTCCAATAGCATTTAAAAAAAATTATGGTATCTAATAGTCCTACCGAAAGCTAAATCCATTACAACTGACTGAAATAATATCATAAGGTTTTATGAATGTTACACCCTGTTAAACTGACTGTGTAATCACAAAATTAATATGCTTCTACTTAGGGGCTTGTAAATTAATTGCTTTATAAAATCATCAGATCTACATGGAAGCAAGAAGGATCTGAGACATCCATCTAGAATAATTGACGTGCCTTCAACATCAGAGTTCGGACCGGTTTGCCCAAACTGATAGCGACCCATTGGTGATGTCATGATGACGTCACAAACCCGGTTCGGTCGGTGCCGGTCTGTGAAATTCTTTTCATTTTTTTTCTTCTCAGCATGCTCAGAAGCCGAGTTTCTGGGACTGTACATGCGGTCACCATATTGTTTTTGGCTTTTTAATTATTTTTTTCAGATTTTCTGGCACTGTGCATGCCCATGCAGCACAGGAGGAAGCAGAGCAATAGTGAGGTAAGTTAGAACCCACGCCTGGTTTGGCTCAAGTATTTTGAACAGGTGTGCTCAAAGGGCTGATATTTGTCATCTTTTTTCAACAATGTTTGAGTGCTTCGTGTCCAAAATCAACCTGACAATCAACTGATCACAAGGCTCCTTTTGAGTGCACACACCAGGGGGGAAATGTGCTGAAACACCTGTGCTAGAACCAGAAATTTACGGGTTCCTTTGATTACATATTTAGCAGTAAAACTAAAAACAGATAACTTACATTTTATAACCGTTGAATGTTAGCTGACAAGTATGCAGATAATTGTTCCTCTTTTTACCAGGCAGTGGCTCTGTGGCCACAGCTGGCCAGATGCTGTTCAGACTGATCCAAATCTTGAAGCTAGATATTATCTCATACATCTTGCAGTTACAGGAGGCAATGGGAGTTGTGGGGCAGATGGACTGCACTCCCTATTATAGAAAGCAGAATGACTTTGGAAGTACCATGCATGGGCCAGAGAAGAGGGGGCATGCCCACATCATCTTAAAATGGTCAGTAGTTGCTTGGGTAATCCTACTTCTAAGGGTTAATTAATTGCAACACAGCCCAAACAGTTAGTGACCTTCAGTAGATTGCAGCAGTGGTTAAAAAAATGGCACTGCTAGTTGCTTGCTTAAAGGGGAAAACTTTAACTCTGAAATAGATAAGGACAACTATAAGATGCCTCAGGCTACAGGCAAGAGATGAGAAGAAGGCAATGAGATGAAGATATTGCAGAAGAAATATTGCCAGGCACATTCATGCGAAAGTGAGTGGAAGTAGGAAAAACCTGAATCTGGGCATACATGTCTCCTGAAAATTCAGAAACAGCATGTGCCCTATAAACATACCATAAATGCATGCTTGCATTTCTAATTAAAGAGTGGCTAAGTACAGCTGCCTTGTTTTATAAGGCCAGTCTATTTTCAGTCTAATCATTAGGATTCAGGCTGTGTTTTGTACATATTTATCCCATTCCACACAACATGGGGTTTGATTTTAAAAAGGAAAATAAACTCATGTCATCAGAAGAGTCCAGAAGAATGGGGAAAAGAGTGAGACTGAGAGAAACATGGCCTCCCAATGCAAGGGTTATTCCTCTTGCATGTACATCATGATGGTTCATACCAGGGGTGGGTTCCTACTGAAACGGGCCACTCTGCCATCCCGGTAGCGGCCCATATGTTGTGCAATGGCTCCGGTGCCGTCTCCACCAGGCCATTGTGTGTGCCATCTTTTTTTGTTTATTTTTGCTTTCTGCACATGCGCAGAAGCATCCTCTCGTGAGGGGACGCTCGCACGTGCAAGATTTTTACTTTTTTTTTTGCTTCTGCGCATGTGCGAAAGCAAAAAAATCGCCAAAATCTCACACGTGCGAGCATCATCTCGTGAGATTTTGCTTCTGCACATGCGGGGTATGGTGCTGCGTAGAACCCGCCCCTGGTTCATACGTGTACAAAAGTGACACAGCTTTCCGCATAATGCTGCAACACTGATTTCTTCATTGCTGCTGAGAAAAACAACAAAATCCTGCAGATGCTACTGAATATCATCTCACTCTCAACTGCTGCATGATTCCCTCAAGACCCTTTGGATGTCTTCCTATATATGAAGAACATCCTAAGTATGAAGAATACATACCTCCTAAGTATGAAGACCCTTTGGATGTCTTCCTAAGTATGAAGAACAAGACCCCATCACATGTGACGTGGCCTAGCAAGTCCTCCCTTGGCTTGGGAGGATTGAGTTAAATGACCTCTGTGCTCCGCCACATGATTGTGATTTCTAACGATCCCTGGATTTGCTTATGGGGACAGTTGACAACCGAGAAGGTGGCTGACTTGACCATTTCATTTCACATAGGTCAGCAAGCAGCCATCAGAGGAAAATGATTTTTGTTCACAATCGACCTGGGTTAGATTGAAACCGGTGACCCGGAAATGAAAGACTGAAAGGAAAAGGGTTCTACTTTGTGTATGGCCAAACACCACTTCTGTCTCCACCTCACTCATTATCTTGCCACAGCCTGCACCTCCCCTTTCCCCCAGTACCTCTCTCAAAAAATTATTAATCCACCCAGTGCCTTCTTTTTTAATTGCAAAGCACCATATGGAGATCTGTTGTGGTTTTGTTAGAGCCTCAGTACTAAACCCCTCCCCCTTTGTGTGCCGATAGATTCATCCTTCAAGAGGGATGCATTGATTTCTGTACTTTAGCAGCCTGGTAGATTTCAGAGTGGATGTTTGAAGCAAAGCCCGGCTTAGGCAGAAAATCAATACTAACAGCCTGCCATCATCTGAAGGAGAATGATCAAAGAGGTTTTTCAGACGAAAAAGCTGTGGGGGAGAGAAAGATATGGATTTTGTTAGCCTCGGCCTCTGTTCATTGCTGTTGGTACAGAGCAGGCTGATATTGCACTGGGGTAGAAGATCTGGAGAGATATCTTTTTTTCATGGAGATCGTCTTATCATCTACTCTAATTTAGGAGCTTTCTCCTAAAAGATATGATCAGATCTCAGTTCACGGAAATGAAGATGATAGGTGCACAATAGCAATGAGTACAACCTTACTGGAATTCTGGTTTTACTTTTAAAACAATAGTGCAATATAATGATGCAATACAAATGTTCAGCACCTAGAGATAAAACAAGAAAACATGCCATGTTTTGTGGTAAGAAATTCCACAGTTTAACAATGTCTAGTACAAAGAAATACTTCATTTTACCTGTCCTGAACTCTCATTGCTCTGCCTCATACCAAAGCCAAGATTAGTGTTTTAGGAGAGAGGAAAAAAAGCTTATCTATTTTTCCCAATCTGTACATAATTTCTGTAGCAGATTTCTGTGAAGTTAAATTTGGAATGGGAGAATGAGAGTACATATCATCATCTTAATTACATTGAACCTCACTAGACTATCTTCTATGTTCTCACGAATGAAGGCAAATTTATGTTCTTACCCTAGAGACTTGCAAACATTTCATGTTTGAAATTGGCTGCTTCAGCATCAAAGGAAGTTGCTTGATACTGTTTTGATTTCACTGGAAAAAGGACATGTTGATCTCTAGGTCAGAAGACATCCACTAAGATCAGGACAAAACATTTCCTCTTGACTTGAAATAACTGGTTTCAAATTCAAAATGACAGCTTTGAGCTTGAAAGATCTTCCATACAGCAGCACAAAAGTGCCGTTATCCATACCAAGAATTGGCCCAAAATTTATCAATTCAAAGAACTGCTCACCAGGAGAGGTTGGGAAAGAGGAGGAGAAAGTCAGAGGAAGGAAGAAGAGGGAAGTAGGAAGAAGGGAGAGAAGGAGAAAGAAAGGAGAAGAGAGGAAAGGACTCGTGCAGTATACAGATCCTCAATGGAAGAGGTGAACTGAGTGTGTTCCACTTATAATAAAATGGCCCTATTACCAAGGCACAGAAAAATATTGATCTGAGCACCTCATATAATTTTAAATTTGGAACTGAAATATTTTGGGCATTATGAGGGGTGAAAAACATTCATATCTTGCAGGTGCAAGAATGGAGGTCTCCCTGGATTGGGTCAAACACAAGAATAAGAGGAAATAAAGATCCAGATTCAGAGAAGCTCATAAAAGAGAAATACCCTGGGGACTATAGTTTTAATTATGAATATTATTGGTGTTCTTCGAGCAGCTGATACCTTTCCCATTAATATCTGTAAATTATTCCTCAGAGACAGGCTTCCTTCCTTGCATCAATTGACATAGGAACATCAGTGTTTTTTGCATGAAATGGAGATACTTGGCCACATAATAATAACCTTTTAGGTACGACTGTGGCTATATGTATATAGCACACAGTTGAAAACTGGAAAGCCATGAACCATTATTAAAGATCCATGACCCAGTCCCAGAGGTGGGTTCCTCCCAGTTCGGACCAGTTATATAGAACTGGTAGTAACTTAACGGCCTGGGTTGCTGGAACCGGTAGCGACCCAGGCCTGCCATGCTCCTGAATTGGCTATCTTGGCGGCAACATAAGCGGCGGCATCTTGTTTTTTGCTTCTGCGCATGCGCAGAAGCTGGATTTTTAGTACTGTGCATGCACGCCGCCTACGCAGCGTGTCAAAGAGCAAACTGGCAGTGAAGAAAACCAGAACCCACCTCTGCCTAGTCCAGTGATCTCTTGAGGGTGTATGTATGCTCATTGCATGCAGAGTGTAAAAAAATTAATTATTTAACTCACAACAATAGGCATTTCGCTGTAAAATGCTTTAATAATCTGATCTCTCGGCTAAACTATTAAATTTTGACAGGTCACAGGACAGTCAAATAACCTGATGAAAATAGAACTTTTCTTTAAAAGTACTGCTTTGTCAATATAATTGATCTCTGCTAGGTTTGACATTCAGATATAAGAATTTGTTTAGATATACAATATTGTCTGAATTTAAAGCAAAACAACAGCAAGCTCACTCACGGTTAATCTTAATCACGGTTTATTGAGCAAGCCATTTTTTGTTAGATTCACATCACATGCTAAGCTATAAACATGCTTCACAAAGCACAATGGTTGGGGTCTCATCCTAAACAAAACCGCCAAATCAAATTATGACAATAATGCACATGTGCAACCAACTAAGGAAGTGTTTTTATCTAAAATTACCTATTTAAATATTAAATATGTACTACAGTAGTTTTCTGGTTGCAGGCACAAGAGTAATAACATAATAGAAGCAATGATGTGGTATTTCAACATGTGGAACTGTATAAAGCTGACAAAATAGCAACAATGATACACTAGAATATCTACAAGAAATATACCGGTACTTGCCTGCAAGCAAGAACTGGTAGGATCACAGATAAATTAATAGAAAATGAAGAAGCCAAAATGTTCTGGGATGTTAGAACTCAAACAGACAAGCACCTGCCACATAACACCCCAGAAGTTAACAACTGTTAGTAAGAAAGGCAAAATAATATGGACAGTGAATGTGACAGAACACGGAGACAATAGAAGAGAAGAAAAAGAACTGAAAAAAAGATCACATAAAAAAATCCTCATTGCTACAAAGACTGTAGCAAAAGAAAACAAAAATAGTACCAACAGTGATAGGAGCCTTGGGGGCAATCCCAAAACATCTGAAGCACCACTGGATCACCATGGGCATTGACAAACCACCATCAGTCAATTCCAAAAGCTAGCTTTACTTGGAACAGCTTACATCCTGCGATGATAACTCTGATATTATTAAACAATATCAGCCTGTTCCAGGTTCTTGGGAAGGATTTAAGAGTCCTTCCCAACTCCAGCCTAAGCAACTGGCTGACTGTATGACCAATCATTAAAACATTCCCATTTTTGCAGGGTCTCTCTGAAATTTCCCATTATGGACATCATCTCCAGTGAGTAGTTTGCAGGACAGGAGATGACGGGAGTTGTTTAGGGCTAGATCTAATTATTTCTGGGTTAAATAGCAAAGCTGCTTAACTTGATTTTGGAGCTTGCTCAACACACTTAAGCCACCCCAAGCAGTAAAGAGTATCAAGCAAACTGGGCCACAGTGTTTCAGCTTATCTTGGAGGAAAAGCCCGATATGGATTGTGTCAATATAAATTTTTGTCTGCTAGCAACACTTAATTATACTTAATTATATCTAGGTAGGTGGCGTCGGGAATTTCCTGTGTCTTTTCTGTTCTTGCCCCAAAAATAATACAATTCTTGATTAGGTTCTTGGCTCTTGTAACCTGCAGGCCTTCCTTGGCAGGAGGAATACAAACAAAATCCGTCAGTGTCTGCTTTACTCATTTTATCAAAATATCCAAATCTCGAATTGGTATTATAGAGACTACTAAATTAATGACTGCTGAGATCTTTTAAAACAAGACAACCAAGATTTCCAAAGCAAAGTATAAACCTCACCATGCCTTTCAAAAGTACGTAGATCCTCAGTCCAAAGTTTCCACAGTTTAACACTTCCATCCAAAGCAGGGGTGAAATCCAGCAGGTTCCGACAGGTTCTGGAGAACCGGTAGCGGAAATGTTGAGTAGTTCGGAGAACCGGTAGCGGAAATTTTGAGTAGTTCAGAGAACTGGCAAATACCACCTCTGGCTGGCCCCAGAGTGGGGTGGGAATGGAAATTTTGCAATATCCTTCCCCTGGAGTGGAATGGGAATGTAGATTTTGCAGTATCCTTCCCCTACCACGCCAAGCCAAGCCATACCATGCCCACCAAGCCACGCCCACAGAACCGGTAGAGAAAATTTTTAGATTTCATCCCTGATCCAAAGTCTCCATTTTTAAACTGTTTTCTACTGAAGAGATCAGCCTGCATTTAACAGCATTATAGTTTTGTGTCATGGCTTGTCACTTTGCATCTCAACCATGTTGCTATTCCCCTAACGGTAAGGGGCTGTTGTTCCAGGTGCAACAAATACAGTTGACTGCTATCTAATTTTATAGTTAGATATACATTGACAAACGATCATTAAATTTAGCATCTTCTCTCAGTTTTTCCCTGATAAATGTGTATCTCTAATTTGCTGGAATAATGTGGTCTTTTGTACCTCCTTCTTTCTCAAAACCCAATCCTTTCCTTTTAAGAAGTGAAATAACACATTCAGTGAAGTAATAACAGAAATGAAATAGAATCTGATGCTCATATATTTTTTTTGTCCTTAGGGAGACTTAGTCCACACTAACAATAAAGGAACATGGCTTTCCCTCGATCATCTGTTTTTCAAAGTAGCAATATTGCATCCTATAGTAAAAAGAGGAAGTTTGATCTATTCAATAGATTTGATCTATTATATCAGTGGCATCTCTCTCTGCCAAAGTTAAGATCCAGCCTTGGCAATTTGATTCCAACTTTGGGTGGCTGCATCAGTGTACTTTACTTGAGGTTGCCTATGAAGAGAAGGTCCACAAATTTCAATTGCTTCTGAATATTGCAGCCAGATTGTAATACCATAACAGTGTGCTGAGTCATCTGAGCAGGTTTGTGTGCCTGATCTGAGATTCCCAAAATAGTGCAGGTTACCTTGGTCCTTGCTTCTACCTTTTATATGTATTTTTTTATATTGTAGTTTTTTTTTAAAAAAACTAAAATAAGAGCGTCAGAGGCAACCATGCTAGACTTGAGCCTGAATAACCCTAAAATTAAGGTGATTAAGGCAGTATAGATATCAATGAAACATAACATTTGAATCAATCTGAAGTCTATTCCCACCACATTTTGAAGAGATGGAACTTATGCAGCAGAAGTGTATTGCCTCTCTCTTGCAGATATTCATGTTGGTTAGGGAATTCTGAAGTTGGCCCACAAATCTGGAGAGCCCCTAATTTAAACAAGACTGCTCTAATAGATGAAAAATAGTAGGGCTGAGCACAGGAGCGTGAGGAAGACAACAAAATTAGAGAACAGATCCAATGATTCTGTTTGTAATACTAATCAGGTGTAGGAATACCCAGACAGAATTCTTATGCGCAGAAACTCAGGGAATTGATGTGATACTGTTTCTGACAACTTATCATTGCAATCACTAAAAGCCACACTAGTAGCTTTACTACACTCTATTGGCTGCTTAGCAACAGTCTGTATGTCTGTATGTAGGGAAGCAGATTTGGAAAAGCAGGGAGTGACAGACAAGCTGGCCACTCATGACTGTGCTTTCTATTAATATATCTCCAATCAGTATAATCAGCAATAAAATGCTTTAAGTTGAATGGCTCCGATCCAGAGTTCCAGCCAGCTACCCCATCTTAGCAATGTTATTTCTCTCATCCTAGTTTTCAGGCTCTTCCTAGCATTCAACAATGTGTGGTCACTCAAGAGGTTGTTAATTTTATTTATTGATTTAGTTGCTAACTTTGGATAGGAGTTATTGGCTTAGCTTATTTTTCCGAAACCCCATTTAGGATTTTTTTTTTCATTTTTATTTTTTTGTTAAAATATGGGACTACACAGACTATGGTGGTGTCACCAACTTGACTGTCATGAAAGGAGTTTGAGCAACCTCCAAAATCCTATTTTGTTTTAGTGGCTCCATTAGAGGCTTAGTTGGTCAATACCTCCAATTGTTGTATTGGTGGAACTATTTTCCCAAATATTGTCCTTAACTCAAATGATCACAGAGTGATACAAACATGTACATGCGACTACAGTTATGATGTTAAAAGCCACAGTCATGGTATTGAACTAACCATTGACTGTTTACACAAATGCCAATGTATGCATTAGACAACGTGATTCAATGGGCTTTGCCAGAATATTAGTTTAATTCAAGAACAAAATGATCCTATGATTATTCTCAATAATTACATTTTGAGCTCTCACAGTTCAGCTCATGGAATTTAAATTATCTGATTTTTTTTTTTTAATGTTCATAGATTTGGCGAATGTGGGGGTACAGAAGGGGCCTGCCATAAGGAGTTATCAAGATCTGAAAAATATGGCTTTGTTTGCCAAAGACATCAGAGCTCTCCCCAGCTTGACTGCCTCAAACATATGGGAAGTAAAATGTCCCAAATCCAGAATTAGCTGGAAGCTACCAAGTTTGAGAAAGAAACTACATAAGATCTTCCTTTGGGGAATTATTTTCCTGTCGTGCAAAGCCAGAATAAACTATTTGGCCTCTTCCTGGTCCTTCGGTTATTGAAGAACAGGACAAAGATAGACACTTTGGCATTGGTATCAAAATACAAGCCATTTCAGTCCAAATGTTATATGACAAATGCCATCCTTATGGATTTCTCTATTACTAAGGAAAGATTGTTTTCAAGCTGTTTTTGTTTTTCTCTCAGATCTGTGTGCTTTCCTATGTGTCGTGAGTCAAATAACTTGCTTTTATTTCTCAAAATAATTTAAGGTAATTAAAGCAAAGGGTAAATCTAGTAAATCTCTCAATATACTATTACTATCTCACAATATACAAACAGTAGTGGTGGGCTATACATTCTTGGGAGTATTAAAAATCTGAGATTCATTAGGAGGTAATTAATCCCAAATTGGTCTTTAATCTGCAGAAATCCCCTTTGGCTGATTAGTATTACTATTATTTTGAAAAATATTTTCAAGGAGTTGCATTTTATTAGTAGTAACAGAAGTAATAATTATAGGAATACAGGAATAAAAAAGGCATTGTAGTCTTCCAAATAGAAAATATTCCTTGAGGCCATTTGGCTAAAAATAACAAAATTCTAACAGACTTGTAGAATAATTGTTTTGTTGCTGGGATCAGAGTTTGGTGACTTTGTGGTTTCATTTGCATGTTGATTTTTTTCCCCTCTGAGTCCTGTTTATTTAAGTAATTGTCATCTCCTTTCCTGTCCTTTGTTGACCTCAGGAAACAACATTATTAGAAAAATAAATCTTGTTTCCATTTTGGGATTTTCATTATCTACTGATTTGAGCTGCTTAGACTTCCGTGAAACGAGCAGAAAGAGAAAGGCGGGCTAAGTTGAATTTAGTCTCAAGCAAAAGTCAATACACCTTCTACTGGAAGAGCTGGGGAGGAAAACCAAGAATGAAAATATGGCTTTTCATCTTTTCCTTTGAAAACCCTAGTCCAGTGATGGCGAACCTATGGCACGTGTGCCACACAGTAGTAATTTGCTACCGGAGCGCCCGGATTTTTACGCAACTGCCGGTGACGACACGTGTATGCTTAATTGTGTTATGGTGCTTCCTGCGCTTGCGCAGGAAGCGAAATCGCGTGAGGAGACGCTTCCTCGCACGAGATTTCAGG
>JANHGD010010610.1:191384-204881 GCA_027560375.1 Imantodes cenchoa
TGGTGGAAAGTGGCAGTCAGAAATGCAAAGGACCTGTTTTAAGGTCCTGTTTTAAGCACCTGCATGTTTCTACCTGTGTGCATTCGAATGCAACGTTGTGTCAAAATTTCAAAGCAATCGGTGAAGAACTTTCGGAGATTAAGATTTTGAAGAAACAAATATTTACATTTTTATTTATATAGATAATAGCCTGATGCAGCTGTAGGTTGGTGGTGATGTTTGTTTGAGTTTACTGTATGCAACCAATAGAAATCCAGATGATTATTAAATGGTAGCAGAGAATTAGAGTTTAACATTTCCAGCCAGTCTTTAGCAAGGGGTGATTTTCCGGTCAACTAACTCTTCGTTTTAGTGAAGACTGCATTAGATCATAAATGCTTTTAATGTTGAGATAACGGCAATGCATAGCCTCCTCATGTGTTGGTCTCTTTTCTCTCTTGTTTGTACCTCCCACCTCCTGTCCTCCACGTGCTTGTAAAGATCTAGATAAATTTGCTACTGAGGACATAATGGATCCCATTGCCAAAGCCAAGATGGTGGCTCTAAAGGGTATCAAGAAGGTCATGGCCCAAGGCAGCATTGGGGTTGCTCCAGGCATGAACAGGTAAGCAGAAAACTGGCCCATTGATGGGAACAGAAGGTTTTGAGGCAGGATTCCCACGTAACAATAGCAGCAGTTGCTTGACACGACTTGAGTTTCCTCCTCATCTTTATTATTAAATTCAAATAACGAGTTTTATAAGTAAAAGATAAATGATAGATTTGTACCAGCCCTCCTGCCCGAGTTAATATAGTAGTCTGGTGCCTACTGAACTGGAAATTTGGGGGGCTGTGCTCCAGAGTAAGTAGAGAAGGGCTACTCTATCTTATGTGGCAGAGTGTCTTTAATTTTCATTTGATTATTGAAGAGGTAATCATTATTATTAATATTACATGAAAGTTCTGGAAGCAAAGACAGTGGCTTTCTAATGATGGCTCCTGAGGAGATACTTACATTGCAATAATAAAAACATAAAAAGGCCATTTGCCCCTTCCTGTCTTTTGAAGGAAGTCCTTGCTTAACGACTAGTTGCTTAGTTGTCAAGCAAAATGGCTTAACGGTTGTTAAGGTTCCGGCAGACCCCTCAAAAGCTACTTTTGACACAGTCCCGAAATCACAACTGTTGTACCACTCCCATGGTTGTCTATCGCTACAACTGACCGCAGAAATGCTACAGGGTTCCTGCATCTAATCTCTCCCCCCACCTCCCCTCCTGGGCAACGTTCCCTCTAAGCGGCGCAGCCACACAGCTAATGAGAGAATAGCGCGCAGCAGTTTCCAACTGCCACGCGCTGTTTTCTAATATTAGAGGCTGCGCGGCCACATGGCCACGCACGTGACTAGAGGACAGCGCACAGCAGATTCCAATTGCTCTGCACCGTTTTCTAGTACTACAGGGATCATTGCTCCTGGGTCCCCTCAGGCCCGTGATGGTGAGCCTATGGCACACGTGCCACAGGTGGCACGTGGAGTCATATTGGAGGGCACACGAAACGTTGCCCTATGTCAGCTCCAGCGCGCATGCGCGCACTGGCCAGCTGATTTTCGGCTTTGAGGAAAGCTGTTTCGCCTTCCAGATGCTTCAGGGAAGCTTCCCTGAAGCCTCGGAGTGAAAAAAACAGCACAACAGCAAACCAGAAGTGCGTTTTCCGAACCGCCGGTTTGCCCATTGTGTTGTTTTTCGCATTCCGGGGCTTCAGGAAGCTTCCCTGAACCCTCCAGAGTGTAAAAAACAGCACAACGGCAAACAGGAAGTGCATTTTTCCAAACTTCCGGTTTGCCCGTTGGGCGGTTTTTTGTCTTCCGGAGCTCCTGAAGCATCTGGAGGGCAAAACGGCCTTCCTTAAGGCCAAAAATCAGCTTGCCAGCGCTCACATGCACGCTGGAGCTGATATAGGGCAACGTCTCGCATGCCCTCTGATATGGCTCCACGTGCACCTGTGGCACGCATGCCATAGGTTCGCCATCACGGGTCTAGAATCTCCATAGTCATAATCAAACTAAGCCCAACCTCCCTTGAATTCTGTTGATATTTATCTAAGCCCAAGCAGGTGCTGTTAGTTCCTGTGCATAGTCATGATTAGCAATAAATCAATTTAATTAGACCTTCACATATGGACCTGATCTTTCACGCTTGACACATACACTGCCAACATTGTTTTCCTTGATATTGTTGCTGTACCAATAGCAGCTTCTCAACTTGAGTGTGCAGAAGTGTTTTGCAAAAAAAAATAATGCATATGCCTTGGATATCATTAATAATATTTATTTTGGAAAAATATTTTAAAAATGAATTTCTTTATTAACAAAAACAGTAAAAAAAACCTCAAATAACCTTTTGCACAATGTTTTATAAATACATTATATACAAACAAAAAAAATAGTCGCATAGACCCGAAGTGCCTTTGTACATATTTACCAAAAAAAATTAAATTATTAAAAAAAAATCACAAAATATCCCAGCTTTACAAATATCCTGAAAATAATTTTTACAGATTAAAAAAAATAACACACTTTCTTTCCCCACCTAATAAAAACACATTTTAGTATATAAAAAAAAGGACAGTAAAGGCAGTGTCTGTATCTCAAGAATCAACTGGCTCATAGAATACAAAATAAAACACCTCCAGGCAGTGCACACTTCTTGTGTAGGAATTCAGTCCGTTCATTTAAATACATATAGGGGGGAAAAAAATCAACTGACCATAGTGCAATGATAAATCTTCATAAAAGGCAGTGCAACAGGTATCTTTGAACACAGAGCCTGACCTAGCGTCCGTCCATCGTGTATTATTTGCAGTCCCTTTTGCTAACTTCAGTAGAGAACCAGCTCAGTCTGAATTTAGTTTCTCAGCAGCAGTCAGTGAAGGAAAATCTTTCTCCCTTTCCTTGTTCAGCAGCATTCATTGGGGCATATCACCTTTCAAAATTGTTTCAAAACAATTTTGCCATGTCATCTTTCTTTTTACACCTGCAAGAATTCAAGAGAGGCAGGGTGAAAAAATAATCCAAGGATGAAGATATTAAGACATAAAAAGGTATTCGCTTGATTTTAAGGAAAGTGGTTTCATTTCCCACCCATCCACATTTCTGCACGGACCAGGTGACTAATGCATTTTATTGGACTGAATTGGAAGATTGGAATCTGTCCACCAATGGCTATTGATGGGATGACAATACCACATATTGTTATGGGGAAGATTCATAATCTCATGGGCTGTAATTATGAAATTACCCTACTAACCCATCCTACAAAGCAAAGAAACCATCATTAGGGCTTTCCACTGGAACAAATTGAGCTGCATTAGAGGAAGTGGTGCATTGGTGCAATGGGACGGGTTTTGAGCCTGGGAGAGAATATATCTACCTCCGTTGCTATGATGCATTCGTCTTTCTCTTCTGATATGACGTACACTGACTGGTACTTTGTGTCTTTTGAAGTGGAATATACCGATTCTGGCCGTTTCCTTTCAGATGTTTCACTGCAAAGAGAAAATTTCAGGTGAGGTTGGTTTCATGACCAATTTCAATGCACCAGTGGGTGGGTTGCTACCGGTTTGCCCCGGTTCGGGCAAACCTGTAGCGGGGGAGACAGGAGGTTCCAGCCACCCGCCCGGACGTCATCACAGACGATCTGCACATGTGCATAGCGCCCTGCGCGAACGAAGCAAAAGCATGCGCATTCACAGTTCCGAACCGGTAGCGAAGGTAAGTAAAACCCACTACTGCAATATACCCTCACTTTTGGCAAATTAAAAACCTGGCCCATTCAGCCACACCCCTCCGATACTCCCATACCTTTTGGGCTGTACTGTGTTTTTCTCTTCTGCTTCCAAATCGTATGTTTCGCCCTTCGCTTCACATCTCCCATGATCCTCTTTAACAGTGTCCTCATGCTTGAGGTCATGGACCAAATTGTAATCCACTGAGGGGTATCTGACTTTGTAGCCATTTTTGTCAGCATTTTCGCTGTGGAAGTCTATTTTCTTGTTTGTATTCTTAATCTGGGTGGCACCAATGACGCTTATGGAAATGTCCTTCTCTCGCTGACAGTTGGCCAGGTTGTTCATGGTCTCAACTTCACTCCTACAGGCATCTTGCTGAGGCTGCTGCTTTTGTGTTTTGAGACGAAAACAGACCACAATGGCAGCACAGCCCAGCAAGAGCATAAGGACCAAAATAATTCCAGCACATACTGCAATCCATGGGAACTGGGAGCTCTGACGTTCAGTGTATTGCTCGGTGATGTCAACGATGACTGCCCCTTGAGGGGGTTCAGGAAGCAAGAACTGGCAGTTAAGGCCCCCATAACTACGTGCACATTCACACACGTAACGGTTGTTTCTTTCGTGGCAAGTAGCCCCATTGTGGCAGGGATCATGCTCACATTTGCTGACTGGAGTGCTACAGTTCTTTCCATTGTATCCCGGAGGGCAGGTGCAGGAATAGTCGTTGACTCCATCTTGACAGGTCCCTCCGTTTAAGCAAGGAAAGGAGGCACAGTCATCCACATTATCATCACAGTGTCTTCCTGTGAAGCCAGCTTGACATTGGCATATGTAGGCATTCGTAAGATCCATACACTGAGCTCCTGCAAAGGTTTGGAGAGGACAATGATAAATAGGAGGAACTAGTCATAGGGACTGACAATGCTATTGATGATCTATTATGTATCTATCCAGGGTGCTGCCTATTTACAACAAGCCTACAAAGAATAAGAGACAGGGACCATTCAAGGTCATCCAGTTTTATGGATTTGAGAAGACCAGGATTTACAAAATCAGTACCTCGGAAGCCTACTGCTATAAGAGCTTTTTTCTGTTGACATACATAGTTATTTTTCATAAGAACAGAACAGGAATGAATGAATAAATGGCACATTCTTCTAGGCCCGTGATGGCGAACCTATGGCACGCATGCCACAGGTGGCACATGGAACCATATCGGAGGGCACACGAGGCGTTGCCCTATGGCAGCCCCAGCGCACATGCGCGCATTGGCCAGCTGATTTTCAACTTTCTGGGAGGGCGGGGGGAGACTGTTTTCGCCCTTCCCAGGCTTCAGGAGAGCCTATGGATGGCGAAAAATGGACACAGCGGGCATACCAGAAGTTCAGAAATGAAGCCTGGGGAGGGCGAAAAATGGCACAATGGGCCTACCAAAAGTCCTAAGGCTTCAGTGAGGCCTGTGTGCATGCATGGGGGGCAGCATGGGGGAGGTTGTGCACGCATGTGCAGGGGGAAGACAGTGCACTATGGGTGTGGGCACGCGCGTGCGCACTATTGCGCGTACACGCACACCCTTTTTGCACCTGAGCAAAAAAAGGTTCGCCATTCCTGTTCTAGGCTATCATATTACTTGTATAACAGAGTCTGGATACTTTTTATGACTATTTTAAAGGCAGCTTTTGATTACTCTAACGCAGAGGTGAGGAACTATGCCTCTTTTAAGACTTGTGGCCTTCAACTTCTAGAATTCTTGAGCCACTCATGCTGACTCAGGAATTCTGGGAATTGAAGTCCACAGGTCATAAAAGGGCCATAATGCCCCACCTCTACTCTAATTAATGGATGCCTACAGCATTTAAAAATCAGGCCACTTAACTGGCTGCTTTTAAATGTTGTGGGGGTTTGTACTTGATTAACATAATATTGTCCAAGCAACTAAGAGCAAAATAAATGACCAACAGCCTTAAAACAGAATAAAAGCCTTCAGGTTATTTTAAGTACACAACAGAACCAATGTGGCAGCACATATTTTGTGCTGGGCCACCTCAGGCTATTTTTGTACACAATATAAAAGATAATTTTTTTCATACATGAAATGAACAAATGAAATCTCCCCAAACATTGCAAAAATAAGATTAGCTTTCCCAATTTCTTGTTTTATAAAACCTGTTTGCACAACTTTCTTAATTAAAGTGGGGCTTAATGTTTTATGGGAACATTAAAAAGAGGCTAATTCAGTCAGTTAACTAACTGCAAGACTACATTTAGACTAAATCAGATCCACTGCTGAATAAGGATAAACTACTTCCTATCCAACTGCTTTGGTATGGACACCAAATCCTAGTCAAGTATCCTATTTTGCACAACTAGCTCATGAAGGGTGGGAAAGAATGTGCCCCTGAAAAAGCTAACCTCTTCGTCACAGAAGACATCATAAACGTTTTCAGCACACAGTATTCCTTCCAAATACTCTGAAGTGCTTGAGCTTCCCTCTTTGCTACATCTCTAGGCAAAGAGAAGGGAATACAGCATTGCCAGTAGTCCCAAGCACTTCCTAAAGGCACATGGTGGGATTCTGCTCTTCCCAGATATAACTATTTGCTATAAGAATCTACCAGCAGACTTATGTTGAAAGGGTCAACTGTTAATTATGTTTCATCCACACCAGATTTAACTAGCCAGCTAATCACAATACTGTCAATACTTTCTCAAATGCTTTTCTGAAATAAGCATAATGTTTACATTGTTCTTGCGGTCTATTTAACTCCCCCACCACCACACGCGTTAATGGCAGTGTGGCACAACATATTCTTGACAAATCCATGCTAACTTTTGGAGGTGCTTGTTTTCAAATTACTTTCTTTGATCTCCTTATGAACTCCTCTATATTTTTTCAGGTGTCAAGATTCAATTTGATCTGTCTTTCAATCCTTCCTCCTGACCAGCAATGGGTTGCTCCCGGTTCGGCCTGGTTCTAAGAACTGGTAGTATGACAGCGGAAGGCTCCACTCACCCACCCGGGATGCTTCTGTGTAGCAAAGGGTTTTAGAACCGCTACTGCTCCTGACCCCTTTTATTATGATAGAGACAACATTTAACCTCCTGCAGAAATCAAATATTTGAACCATTCTTCAGGATTTATTCCAAAATAAATATATAGAGATTTTCAATCATCTAGGTCATAGTTATCCTAATGGTGCTTTTTCCAAAGGCAACTGAACTTGGCTTTTTTTTCCCCTTTGAAAACATTTTACTTCTCATCCAAGAAGTTTCTTCAGTTCTTGGATGAGAAACAAAACATTTTCAAAGGAAAAAGAAAAAAAGAAAACCCAGTTGCCTTTTGTTTTGGAAGTTTTTGGAAAACTTCCAAATATGAACTTTCCACCCATAGATTAAAGTGGAGCATTCAATAAAACACAGTTACTACCTGCTTTAACCGAAAAGGGTAAACTGACTCATCAAGTCAGCATCATTGAGCCTAATACTTCAAGATCAGTTGACAGCCAGTCTCATCACCAATCAGATGGACAGAGACCCAGACTTCTCTAGTAGGCATCATGTGGGGGACTTGATGGCATTAGTCATCACGTTTATAAGGACTGTATTTTTGCTAAAGATGGGTATGCCCTGTCATCCTACATGGGCTCACTTAAATGGAAATTCCCACATACAGGTCTGCAATCTTATGAACAAGATTTCAGGCTCTTTTGGCCTTATTTCACATGTAGGTTGATAAATAAAGATTACAGGTTTACAATGTTAAGTTGAAGAACAGACAAGCCTCTTGGACTATATTCAAACAAAAGTGAGGGGCAAGTTTTAGTCTGCATGCACATTACTGCACAACGACTGGATTGTTCCAGCTGCCAATTGTACTGATTTAAATGTTCAGATGGACATTTTATATCTAGGTTTCTTTTTGGATTCTGCCTTTAGCCTAGTTTGGAAAGGAAGAAACAAAACTGACATATAGCTCAGTTTTCCTGAACCTGACGGCCTCTCGCTATGTTGAACCTCATCTCCCATAATCCCTCAACTAGCATGCTCAACAGTGGCTGAACTAAGGAATTATAAGAATTGAAATCCAACATCTCTAGAGGAAGCTGGGCAAAGCAGATAAAACTTCTCAGAAATGTTATCAAGGAAATCCCTTTCATATTAAAATACACCCTTCTTCTCCTTACAAAATGCCAAAGTAAAATTTATCCAAACAGGGGGGAAATTCAGTTGATGGTTTTTTTGGTGTTCTTATCAGTTTCGCGGTTTTATAAAAAAAAAGCTGCACAACAGCCTCAGAATTGTTTAAGAATCACTGAAGAGTGTCAGGCTTACTCTGAAGACCACACACTCACAAACTGTCACTTCTCTCCCACAGAAACCAGTGTGGCTTAGCAAACTCCAGCACTGCTTGGATCTCTCTCTCTCTCTCTCTCTCTCTCTTCCTCCATTAAATCAAGACCTCCCATTATAGCAAGGCAAATGAACTGCAGCGAGAGGTTTACTTGCTTCCCCTTAGAAGTTAAGTGAACTGCAGCAGGAAGGTCATTCACTTCCCATGGATGTTTAGGGCAAAACGGCCATTAACTTGAATGGGTGATCAAATAGAGGTACCGGTTTGGCTTACCATTAGCACAAGGACTGGAGCTGCAATAGTCAATTTTCTTTTCGCAGTTAAATCCAGAGTAACCCACGGGGCAACGACAACTATATCCACCTTCCGGATTGTCTGTACATCGTCCTCCATTGAAGCAAGGCCCGTCGGCACAAGTCATTGCACCCAGCTCACAGTTTTTACCATAAAAGCCAGGTGGACAGGTACAGGAGTAGCTGTTCTCAAGGTCCTATTGGAAGAAAGACCCACCCTGTTTAGCAATCTTTACTATGTATCTTAACAATTGGGACAAAGCCTTCTTTTTCAGACTAGTTGCAGCGGTAGCATTAACTTACGGTGCAACTTCCTCCATTCTTGCAAGGGTTGACATCGCATTCGTTGATTTCAATCTCACAATTGGAACCCGTGTAACCAGGACGGCAAGAACAGGTATAGCTTCCTTGGCCCGTGTTGGTACAAGTGGCAGCATTTTTGCAAGGCTTATGGTGCGTACAGTAATTTAGATCTGCAGGAGAGGTTACAGACAAAAAGGTTACATCCAGAAAATTACCTGTGACTCTGAAGGACGTTACCTACGTTTAATTTAAGAGCAATCTAAGACTAAGAAAAGTGGACTGTATAAAAATTACAACGATAGAACTTACCCTGGTTACAAAAAAGACCACCCCATCCTTCCTGACAATTGCACTGCCAAGGTTGTTGACAGGTACCATGAAGACAACCCGGGTATCGGATGCATTCATCACAGTAACGCCCTTGCCAACCAACACGACATCTGTGAAAACAAATTTTAAACAATTTTAGTCCAGAGAGTCCCGTCACAAGCTGAAAATTATTTCAATTAAAAGTAAACAAAAATCAAACTTCTTAAGTAGTGTACTTCTTCCAGCGTTATTGATCTTATTAAGCTCAGAAGCTTTTTCGCTACCTGAAATACCTTTTAGGTATGTGAACAAGCTAATCTCTTTGGTTTTTGTTGTCCTTATTCCTGAGTTCAAGTTCCTTCTGCTGGTAGCCTTGATTTATTAACCATCACTTTTATAAATCACCCTTCTTCCAAGGCACTAAGGATGCTAATCCCATTTAATCTCCACATTAACTCTGCAAAGATGATTATGCCGACGGAGAAATTGATTTCCCAAGGGCCACATATTTTTATAGTTCATCAGAGAGGCATAGACTTCCCTGCTCCAAACCAAAACACATCTATTCTCCCCTTGATTGAGTTATTCCAGTAATCACACCCATAAACCACCATCTAATTATTCCATCAAATTAATTATAATTCTTCCATGATTTCAAAAGGCTAGATACAAGGCACAGTGCATCCATTGAGTTTGAAAGTTAATGTGCTCCTATTAGACACTAAGCTCCATTCAACTTCTTCCAAATATCCATAAATTCTGGAGTGGTGCTTTGGCTCACTCTTATTTGACTTACACGGACATTAGGTTAAGAAGTAAAGCAGGCCTGAATATAATCAAATCTGGGATTCTCAAATCAAGTTTGCCGGCAGAAGGATGGAGCGAGAGCAGGAGAAGGAGAGGTCTGGAAACTTACTTGCATTCTCCTGGCTTGTCACAGAATCCATGCTGGTCATCACAGCCTGGCAAGCAAATTGCTGCAAAACACAAAGAAGCCAAAATATATCCATAAGCCTTTTGGAGCCTTGTGAGCTTAGGTCAAATTCTTTTTCATGACAGTTGAGTTGGTGACAGCAGCTAAATGAATCTTTGGCGCTTGCTAAGAGTAGTGGTCGTGCTTTTGTAACAGGGGGCTTTACTTATCACTAGGAATGAACATTCCCTTTAATGCAGTTGCACACAAACAAAAGAGAGCACACAATGACTCCTTTCCGCACAAAATCCTGCACAAAATCCCATCCGCCTTTTCTTCCCAGTAAGGGTCAGAAGTCCTATTTCCCCCCACATCCCATTCAATACCAGAGCTCCTCCTCTTGGTATCCTCAGCATCCTCAGCCAGTATAAGAGAGAGGGAGAGAGAGAGAGGGAGAGAGAGCATGCACAGATAAGGATAGACAGCTGGTGTGCAGGGTGCCAGCCGGGACAGCTGCTCCATTGTCTATTCTCTCCCAGCAGCTGCCCCACTGCAACAATACCCCAACTCCTTACAGCCAATCAGAGCCAAGATGTGCTTTCTCATCAGCCTATCCCTACCCAGATCTAATCTATGGCACGCGCATGATTTCTAGGCAAAGGGGAAGGGTTTTTCTTATTCAAATAATTAAGTCTAAAGTTCTTTCACACACACCCCCAAGGAAGGAGGGGGAGCCTGAAGAACACAGACGTAGGAAGGAGGTAAGCAGGCCAGCAGGAGGGAGGTTGGGAGCAGGGCGGGGAGGGAAGACTTCTGCTCATTACTTTGCCTGGTTATGGAACTCATTAAGCAGGCACTGTGAGTTTTAACCCCACAAAGCAAGCCAGAGACAATGACAAGCCCAGAAGGAGAAACAGAAGATGAAGAAGAACGGGACTGATCATCAGATTGTTAAAAGGGGGGTGGGGGAGAGAGAGAGAGAAGGAATGAATGGGGCAAGTGTGTGGACGAGACAAGCCTGCCAATTTTGGGACAGGCTTTTGGGTTGACATCATTTCCCTCTCCCCAACCCCACCAAGTAAATGCACCATGCATTCTAAGAACTTGCTCACAAGGTTCAGAATTTTTTGGAAAGAAAAGCAGGAAGGGGTTTTTTTTTCTTTCCAAAAGCTTCCAACAATATCTTATTTCTAATCTCCTTCCCTAAATCTAATTAAAGGGGGCAGCATGATTGGGGATCATGTCACATGAGGGTTTTCTTACTAACTTGACCCATAAGCAAATCAGAACCATGGCAGCCCTCCTGCCAAAGACTAGATTTTGGGCCTGTGCAAAGCAGCTTCTCTGAATCCTGAGGCAACCCCTTGATCTGGACCACTGCAGCATTCATTAAGGCAGCACCCTGACTGGGAAAATCAAATGACTCCACTTGGGACAGATCAAATGGAAGCATCCAACTGGCATTCCAATTCAATTCAGCTGGCTGCTTCCATCCACTGGAAAGGGGCCTCTACATGAACAGAGCAGGCCTTTTTAGAGCCTAGACCAGTGATGGCAAACTTTTTTTGGTTCGTGTGCCAAGAGTGTGTGTGCGTGTGCTAGCACGCGTGCACGTGCCCACATCCATTCCCTCCCCCCATGCATGCGCATTCCACCCATGCTGCCCCTGCGCATGCACACAGTCCCTCCGTCCCTGCGCATGCACACAGATCTCACTGAAGCCTGAGGTGGTGAAAAAACGGGCAAACCGGAAGTTCGGAAAATGGACTTCTGGTTTGCCCACTGTGCTGTTTTTCACACTCAGAAACCTTCAGGGAAGCTTTCAGAAGCACCGGAGTGCGAAAAACAGCACAACAGGCAAACCGGAAGTCCATTTTTCTGAACTTACAGTTTGCCCATTGTGCTGTTTTTCACACTCCGGGGCCTCAGGAAGCTTCCCTGAAGCCTCTGGAGGGCGAAACGGCCTTCTCCAAGGCCGAAAATCAGTTGGCTAGCGCACGCATGCGCGCTGGAGCTGACATAGGGCAACACCTCGTGTGCCCTGCAATATGGCTCCATGTGCCACCTGTGGCATGCATGCCATAGGTTCGCCATCATGGGCCTAGACCAAAATGGCCAACTGTTTCGATTCATCACTTTGAAGAGAGACATTTCAATTCAGTGTTTTTGTCAAAGTACTTTGATCAAAGCTGAAATTGAGATTCCCCTTCCAATCTCAGCACAACTCCAGTAGACATTGGGCCTCTGAAGTCGTAACAGTGTTTTATTTATTTCATTTCCTCCAGGAGCTCAAGGCCAACATACCAGT
This sequence comes from Imantodes cenchoa, assembly GCA_027560375.1. Lineage (NCBI taxonomy): Eukaryota > Metazoa > Chordata > Lepidosauria > Squamata > Dipsadidae > Imantodes > Imantodes cenchoa. Next base: position 203,630 of record JANHGD010010610.1, read on the forward strand.
TCCTGGACTAGTAATTATAAGTTGCTATGCCATACTAATTCTCAATGAGGACAATCACACTGGCCATCGCTTAACATAATAGCCTGAATTTGGACAGTTACTTGAGGCATGCAGTAAAAATTAAAAATTTCCAGTGAGATTTTTTTTTGCTGCCCTGACTTCACCACTATTTTTAAATACTCTCCCACCAGGCAAAGTATCAAGTATCTTTAAAGCCAAGGAACATCCAGAAGGAAAGATACTTGCATCTCATCTCATGAAAGAATGGAAGATTTCATGCTAAATCATAATCTATTTAGGAAAATATGTGAATTCAAATGTGAAGGGTTTTTTTAAAGAAGCATAAGGATAGCTCCAAACTGATTAGGGCTGGCTGGACATATATGAAAATTAATGAAATTATAATAAAGAACTAAACTGGAAGGAGGGGCAAATTCCATTAAATACAGATACCAACATTACTTAACTATGCTAAGAGGCACAAACCTAAAACCTCTTGAGAATAAGAATTAATTATGCAATTTCTTGGATTCTGGCCAGTATTGCCGCTAGCTGTTTTCCATGTTATTTATGATCAACTCTGGCTAGTTAAGTATATGAGTGCTTACTTGTTCTGTTTCCCGGATATTTATATTTGCAGTTATGCCCCTGTAATGCAGCCAGTGTGTGACTTTGAATGAAGAGTGTCCAGTTCAAGGTTAGGCCACCTGATGCCCTCCAGATGTTTTGAGCTACGACCCTTATAAACTGCAGCTGGCATAGAAGATAGCCAGGAATTCTGGGAAATGTAATCCAGGTTACTTGGAAGTAGATCTGGGTTTAATGGAATATGTTTCTAACTACTTTTCTGAGTTTCACGATCACTACTGAATTTAATAAAATTGCCTAGAGAACAAATTGATTTTAGAAAGACTTTTTTTTTCCTTTTAAGAATGACATGACTGACAATCCACTGAAATTAAGGGTCAAACATCTATTGGGGGGATTTCCCCTTTTATAAACATCTGCTATCAGGCTTTCCCTGTGTCACCCTATGCCACCCAGGCCTTTCTTAAGCCAATCTATGTTAGTTTCTTCTTACTAGACTAATTTAGTCTTTCAGGTAGGACAGTCTAGAACAGTGATGTCGAACCTTTTTTTCCCCATGTGCCGAAAGTGTGTGTGCGTGTGCTATCACACGCACTCATGTGCCCACACCCATAATTCAATGCCCCCCACGTGCCCCCTCAGCGCATGCGCATGTGACTACCTA
>JANHGD010010610.1:223001-235851 GCA_027560375.1 Imantodes cenchoa
CTTAAATGGGAAAATCTATGTATCATAGGAGATTTTAATGCTATCACAGATAGCAAATTGGACTATAAATCCATAAACAGGAAGAAAACCAGAAGACAAATACCAAACACATACTTAAATATGGCCAAATAATTTAACCTACAAGATACATGGAGAATACTAAACCCGTCTAAAAAGCAATACACACTTTTCTCAAACCCCCATAAATCCTGGTCCCGTATTGACATGGTTTGGACAAATACAGAACTGATAAACAACATTGAATCTATAGAGATTCTGCCTAACAAATGGGCCGACTACAATATTTAGATGACCACACAATCAAACTATCCTAAAAGAGAAAGAATATATACAGAAAATAGAAAAGGAACTAGACTTCTTTAAAACAAATACCAAGGAACAAACATCAAATCAAATTATATGGGACACAATGAAGGCATTCTTAAGGGGACTGACTATTACCTATACAGCAGGGAAAAACAAAGGAAAAAGGAAAAAATTAGAAAATTCACACCTTAAATTGAAAGAACAAGAATTACTAATGCAAAGGAAACCATTAAACAACAAACACAAGGAGGCAAGGGAACTTACAAAACACATGATTAATTTGACTACTCAAGAAGAAATAACCCGTAACATTAGAATGACGAAACAAAATTATTTCGAACATACTAACAAACCTGGGAGGTGGTTGGCCCATAAGTTAAGGGGGAAAAAGAGCAAACCCCCCCCAATTCTTTTTCTTTTTTTTCTTTATGCCTAAGAATTGTACCCATTTTCCTCTACCTTTCCCCCCATCCTTTCCCCTATTAACGGGCTCTGTCCAAAACCCATGCCTTTGCCGTGTTCTTTTCCCCCCATTGTTTATCCCAGTATAATGTTCATAGTATTCAAAAAAGTCATTAGTATGTCCATTTTCCAATTTTGCTTCAATTTTATCTCCAAATATTTCTTTGTCTTCTTCCACCTGCTCTCGTTCTTGTTTCATCTCCTCCTTGTTGTCCTGTTGTTTCTTCTTTATGGCCTTGTTCAGGTCATCATTACAGTCCAAAGTCAGATCCTTCTTTTCTTGTTTTCTCTGTTCTTTATTTTCTTGTTTATTTATGGTTGTCACATTTTCAAGTCCATTAATCTCCAAAGCCTCTTGTGTTTTTTTAAAAATCATCTTTCGAACCATATTCTCTAGTTCAGACAAACCTCTTCGAAGATCTGTAAAACAGTCCTTTGAAGAGACTCTAGTATTCTTCTCTTCTAATTTCTCCATGTTGCCAAGTCCTCTCTAATCACTTTTTAATTTCTTTCCAAGATGTACTTCAAAAGAAGGCCAGGTCCTTTTATATCTCTGCTTAAAAACTGAAGGCCAACATCCAAACAGCTGTCAAAACATCCAGAGGGGACTTTCTCCATATTAATTCCTTTCACCAGCAGGTGGCGCTCCTCACAAATTACACGAATCTGCTTTTCTCTTTAGTAAATTTGTATATGTATTTTAAAAAACAGTTTCTTAAGTCCAATAAAACAAAAAAAATATTTTTATAGTCCTCAAACATTAAGCTTTAGTTTAAGCCTCTTCTATGTCTTTTAACAATATCTTTCTGTGCCAAATAGTCGCTTTGTCTCTATTTTTTCCCTTTAGTCTTTTGTTTCCGTTTTAAAATTGGCTAAGAAAAAAAATCGATATTTCCGTTTCAGTAAAATCACTCACCAGCTCTGTTTTTCTTTTTTCCTCTCTCCAGCACTTTACTTTAGCCTCCTCCTCCCAGGTATTTTCCACTTCTTAAATGTCTCTCATGGCATTTGTGGATCTCTATGGCTAAGGCAGCTTATTCCAAGCCGTTCCAAGGGCCTCCGGTCTTGAGCTCTTAGTCGGGTCCCTGGGGGGGATTGCCGACCCCTCCCAGCCCCACAACAGCAGCTCACTTCTTCACCACCCCTACAGGGCGGTTCTGACCTGGTTCCGATCGAACCAGATCCTCAGGTTGCATGGGTATCGGGATTTTCCATGGAGAGCGGAGAACCCCGTGCCGCCATGTTCAATTGGCCACACACTCTCCACTTCTTCTTCATAATACCGTCAGTGATAGCAAATTTTGTCCTGTTTTGCGCCCAGTCTCTTTTGCAGGGTTGTGGTAGATCTCACAGAAATAGTTTTTCATGGTATTGCCCTATTATTGAGCGTAGGATTACAACTAAGTTTCAGTATAATATTTGCATAGTGAAGTTTTAGAACTGCATTATCTTTAAGGAAATTGGACCTTTGCAAGATGGAGATCCTGCTTGATCAAAATCAAACACATTCTCTTCACTTCCAGGATAGATTACTGCAATCTACTCAGGGGTGGGTTCTGGCTTGCCTTGCTGCCGGTTTGCTTCCTGACGCGCCGTGCGCGTGGCGGCGCATGCACAGTGCTAAAAACCCAGCTTCGGTGCATGTGCAGAAGCAAAAAACAAGATGGCAGTACCTATGGCGCTGCCGAGAGAGCCCGTTTGGAGGCATGGCAGGCCTGGGTTGCTGCCGGTTCGGCAAGCGGGGGGAAATTCTCGCTACTGGTTCTATAGAACCAGCCCGAACCAGCAGGAACCCACCTCTGAATCTACTTTATCTGGTACTGCCTTTGAAAACTATTTGGAAACTGCAATTGGAGCAAAATATTGTGGCCAGCGTTTTTAGTGAGTAAGAGCTACAACAGCTTTAAAACATCAGTACGTTTTGGAGTACATCTCATAATGCTGACTCTAGCTATAAGGCCCTTCACAGCTTGGCTATCAAATACAGTCCAGTTTGTCTCCTGCAAATAGACATCTTATGCTCTCATCTTGTAGAGGGATGTTAGAATCAATGCTTCTGCACTGCAGTGCTGGAAGTGCCTCTTTTCTGAGATCTAGTTAGTGCCCATGCTGATGTCCTTTGAAAAGGATGTAAAGACAATGTAATTCAAGAATTATTTGTTCTGGTCACCGATCAGCCCCTGCAGAGATATAGATTATTCTTAACTGATGCAATTGTTTTAACAGTTTTATTTTGTTCTTGTTTTTTATAACCTAATATGTGAACCACTGGGAACCATACAGAACTATAGAAATATTGTAAGTAAGTAAATAAATAAATCTAACAGGAGGCAAAGCAAACAAAAAAACCTCCACCAATAATGCTGTATGCTGCGTTGTGAACTTCTGAAATTCTGTACAAAATCCTATAGTTTGTAGTAACGAACTAAAATCTCAGAAAAATTTGATGAATATATGAAATGCTTAAAGGTTAAAATTACACCTCTAATAATATTAGAAATGTTGATTGTGCTTGCATTAATTTTGGTACACATTTATTTGTTTTTCTCCTTATATCTAGACTAGCCATTAGAAGTTGTTACCCTAAAAAAGATTCCATTATATAGAATATGACACAATTCTCTTTAAGGTGACTGCTAGCCTAAGAATAATTAGTGTTGTGATTGATCTCTTGGAAATTCTAAGAACATAATACACTCCTATAATGAGAGTTGACTGCACATTGCTGTGGTTAGCATGGAAGTCACATGAAGTCTTCTTCAAGTTGAGCTCAATTTCTTACAAATTCACAGGTATGTGAAGTGTTTTCTTCTTTGCTTGTTTTATTCTTTGCTTCCATTCCTCACTTCTCTCCAATTTGTTGTTATTCTCTTTAGAATATTTAGAATGTACCATAAGTCTCATTTTTAGATTCTCTACTCTAAATTACATGTTTTGCAACCATTTGGTATGTCTGCAGCAGCAGCAACCTGGAGTGGAGTAAAAAAAAAAAGACAAGATGATAGCCAAAACTGCACAAACCAAGTCCCATCCTTCTTTTATGTGTTGCTGCACATTACCCTGGTCCTAAGAATTGCATGCCTAGCATCATCCTCCTGGCATATATTGAAGCTTATACCTAGTCTTAAATTTGTAATCAAAAGCTGGAGCCCAGAAAATAACTTGTAGCTGCTGTATGCTCCCAAACAACCATGAGATTCTTCCTTGAAAATAAAACTGCTTTATGTCTGTTTCCTTATCTTTCTCCTTGCTCTAAATTTAAAGCTTCTATTCCACATGATTTATTATCACTGCCAACATTTGGGTCCTCATGGAGCTCCTCCAAAACGTCCATGTTTGTTATTTAATATTTCCACAGTTTTTATTTTGAAAATGTTAATTTGCCTGCCTTTCCTCCCCCCCCCCCCCGCCATTGTCAGTATTATCCAATTCACAAGTTCATATTCTAAAGAATATTCAGCCCTGCTTTGTTCTCTAAGATATTGGTTATGAAATCTGTTACACAATGATTATTCTGAGTAATCAAAAGTTAATTTTCTCTAACTAAAGTAGTTATTGTATTCGTTTTGCAGAAATGCAATGGACAATGGACAATATGCCAATCACATGTCTGGGTATTCCCATATTTATCATGACACCTGAATAAATGTGAATTGCACAAGTAACATATGCTCATCTTTACCAATATTGAATCCTAGTATTGATGTTAAATAATATTGCTGGTGATATGGCTGCTACTTCTGCTGGTGTGGCTCCTGCTATTATATGAAAAATTATTGATGAAATGTTGCACAGATATTCCAAATAACTGTTCTATATATTTTATGTGGGTTAGTTATACTTAGTGGTGTGCTGCTACATGTTCAAAAATCAGCTCTGCTAGCTCCATTGCTGCTGCCACACAGCATCGCTAGATGAGGAAGAGCTCTGCTCTCAGCAGGTTAACAAAATTGCAGAAAATTAACTATCGGCTCTCATGACCTGATGCAGGATGATCCAGCACACTACTAGTTATATTCATCAAATATTAAACAAATCTATTGTAGATACCTTCACCACCAGAGGATATGTGGCATTGATATTGCAAAAGATAAAGTGTTGCCCCTGTTACTTTTTCAATATAATCCAGCTCTTGTTTTTTAGATCTCTGAAAAAAAGAAACAGCTTCTTTTTTCTGTCAAGGGTGTATTTTGGGAAGAGGCTGAGTCAAACTACCTTGAATGATCATTGCCCCCTGGGCCTCACAGTGTTAGATCCAATTAATATAATTAAGTTGTAAGTGAATTATCAAATATGTTTTCAGTGTTTATTGTCCATAAGTCAGCTAGATAGAATCTTTGAGGAACCTTCTCCAGATTGTCTTGATATCCTGATTATGAGGTTGGAGAAGCCCTGAGCCCAAGTGCTTTATTGTGTGAGCCCACCACTTCTTTGACTTTTTCATTCAGCTGTATTTGGAGTTTGAGTTGTTATGTAAGATGATGCTTGGTTTGTTCCATTTGATCTGTAGATATTTCATGCATCCAAAGGAATACTTGAAGGCAGCATCATGTATATGTAAGTTCTCCCTTTCATACAGAAGCAGTATTCTCTGCTCTACTAGTAAAACACAAAGGTTAGTATAGTCAAAATCCCATTTGTAACTCACTGTTTACACATGATGAATAGTCCATTCGTTTGATGACAGCATACAACAATGTGAATGGAAATAATGAAGTTCATGGAAAAGGGCCAAGAAATTTTTCCAGGGGCAGAAAAAAGGGTGGACTTGATATCTTTTGAAACTTGATGAAAGGAAGTCATGAGAGGATCAGAGACAGGGCTGACATTGTTAAGTACTTCATTGTAACTGGAAATATTTGAAAAACTCAAACCACCAAAACCAACTGAAATATTCGCTAAAAAGGGAAAAGACAGCTACATTCAGCGAGATCAAGACAATACTTTTGATATGTCTGCCAAGGTCAATCAAAGAATGTTAAATTTAAAAGATAATGCCAAAAACAATCTGTTCAAGATCCAACAGCAGCAGTCCTTCCATCCATCTATCCATCCATCAATCTCACTTCAGGATGGTAAAATGAAAAAAATCCAAGTGTGACTTCATTGAAGTGTCTTACAGCAAATTGAAACATACCAAAGATTATTTGAAAGACTAGCAACGGTATGTATTCAATAATTAATATTGTACCCTTGTGACTCTGTATAGCCCCGGGCATCAGAAATAGATCTTCCATTCAAAGAGACACTGTGAAAGTCTTTTAACAGAAAAAGTAAAAGAATTTCTTTACCAGAAGAGAAAGAAAATGCTATGGTCTTAAAACTTTATATAAGTGGCACCACAGGACATTACAAGAACAAAAGTGTGACTTCCTAGAGCATCTTGATCTTCTGAGTGTAATGTTTTTACCAGGTCATTTTCTTGCCTTTGCCTCCTTCAGAGGAAGTAAGTGGAAAGCTACAATAGCAAAAAACTACAATCAATGTTTCTAAAATGTGTGTTTGAACAAGCTTGGTGTTAAAAGTACATTTTTGTTTCAGACCAGATAGATCGCCATCATTTCAGTTTCTTCTGTTCAAAAATACACCTATATTAAATGATAATAACATAAAATTAACAAGGAATACCATAAAGATACTTTTTACAGGCATCCAAGAAATCTTTGGACTGGAGGTTTAGAAAATGATAGTTCCCACTACCAAATTGCTTATATTGTGAGATAAAAAAGGATTGAGGGAGCTTTAAATGAAAAAAAAATTGAATAACTTGAACTTTATATCCATATTTCAAATATTTTATTAGTATAAATTGTTTTTAAAATGAGTAAGGATTATTTGTAGTGTTGGGATTTTTTTTTGAGCAACCTAAATGTCTTTGCCATCTTAAAATGGGAAATAGAAGAAAATGTAGCATAAACCTACAATAGACTTAACATAGACACACACACACACAGCTTGCATCAAATCCTGGCTCCAGTAACGTATACGAAAAGCTTAGCATCATCACTCCATTCTCTGCAGCTGTTGGCCATCCCCAAACCATTGAGCTAGGCCATTAAATACATTGCTTTAGACATTAAAAACTTATTCACCCATATTAAGAAGTCTTGTTTGCTTAAAGCTAGCTTTTGTTTTGATCATTGCAAAAATCTTTAGGCAACTCTTCTATGTGTAACCATTTAATGAATTAATAAGAGACAGTATAGAATCGTCCCAATTGGTCCTATGCCCTAATCATGTTTATTTTGCTGTCATTGTCAAAGAGGGAAACAATGTAAAGATCTGCTTAGGCAGAAGTCTTCCATGTATGTGGGTTTCCTTATTAGCATTTTCCTTACGTGGAAGAATCTTATTTTAAGTCTGTACAAATATTCAAAATATTAAATGTGCTTCATGCTGAATATATGCTAAGGCTCATGGTATATGATAGCGAGTGCATTGCCATTTTATAGGAAGCTAGGATTTTCTCAAATCGAAATGTATTTAGAATCATGCAGCAACATTTATATATAACATATAACATGTCTAGATTGTGACACCTGGAATAAACAAGACACTGGGTACACTCTAGATGGAAAAGCTCTAGCAATTGTAGACAATAGGGGTTGTAAACCATGGCTTGGCATAACTTCTTGTCAATAACTTCAGTGATACGAAATAAGCATATGCATTATGCAGGACCCATAATTTATGTAAAAAGGTGGCTTTAGCATTTTTAAATTGTGTTCATTGTCCCTCTGCACATGTGCTAATATGTTGCTTTTAGAAATAAATATTTGCCACAAGGACCAGATATCAGTCAGAGTGAACATCTTTGTAAACTACAGTTATACGTATCACAAAAAATAAAATGAAGATGGGATTGCATGTTTTTCAAAATACTTCCCATGCAATTTGGGTTTTGTTACCACCTGTGGTAGAAATGTGAATTTTCTTTTCAATAGAATATTATCTTAATATATTGAAGGTTTGTTTTAACTTATCAGTAAAAAAATATTACCATTTTAAGTTATATGCCCCACCCAAGTCACCCTGAAAAATTATCAAGAATGTTTAGTGTATTGTATTGTTGATGTTTGTTTCTTTGTTAAAATTATTCACAGCCCATCTTACTGAAGAGCTACTCTGGGCAGCTTACAGCAATATTAACAAACCTATCACATAACGTAATGTATATTATTTGTGTAATTTAACCATATTAGTTCCTTAATGTGTCTGTTTTGACTTCAAAAATCTCATTTAGTTCTATTAAATGTTATTTTTTAATATTGGATTGTTGTGTTATTCTGCTTGTACAGACTCCAATTTGAAATATATGAAAAGGTCATATCCAAGAGGATATTTGTATACAAGGCTTTTTAACAGGTAGCTTTTAATGGCAAAGGAAGAATATAATCTACTAATGTATGTGCAATTAAGCATGGAATGGATTGTATTATTAGGAGGATATCTATTTATCCATTTTTTTCTGCTAATATAACTCAAACACATTAAATTTTCTTCAGAATTTACTGGAACTATATTCAAACTAAGTGCACTTAAAATTGCAACCTCACAGAACATCTCTATTTGCTAACACTCTAGAATATCCCTTTGCTTCTTTTTTGCCATTTGCAGAAAATCTGAATATCCCATTTTCTTTTAATGCTTTTCTCAGTTTTATTTTTCACCTGAAGCAGAAATTCTTTTCAGAAAATGATTTTCAGTCCTTTTTCAGATGTGATTTTGGAGTTTGGGAGTGATGTAGATCCTCTGCTTCTGGAGGGGGGGGGCTTTTTCTTTAAGCATCTGCCTGTAGAAGAACAGATGTGAGCACCTGCAGTGACAGGCTGCACATGGTCCACACTATTCATAGGCATTCAGATGTGGCTACAATGGTAAGCTTTTGTATATGCAAAGTCACTAAATATATTAATCTGTGTTCCCCTGAGCATTGCCCCATTTAATTTCTTCATTGGCAATAACATTTGATCTAATCTTTCAATTGGCTCCCTACTGTGCCCATTTTCCTGTGGAAAGATATGTGAAGTTATTCAAGCTTCCACCTGTTGCCTATTGAAGTCAGTTATGGGATCATCAAAACTTTCAGAGAGACACTCATGGTTCTGCTATGATAACGGAACAGAAGGCAGCCTATTTAATATATCTTACAGAATATTTTAAAATTTAGGAAAAAAATATTAACCACCAATAAAGAAACTTTCTGGAGAAATTACTAATGCCCTTTTGTGCAAAATTCCTATAACACTAGAAGGACAATAGCTAGGAACAAAACAGCACTGTGAATGCACCTTTTTACCTTTTGCAAATGGTCAAAATCCCCATGTAAAGTTTTATTAAACTTTTAATACTGTAGCTAATAGAAACTTTGGTCAATATGCCAAGCAGCTAAAAAGTAACTCTAATCTCAGATGTAAGATTTCAATTTTGGGGACAATTTTGTTCTACTACTCTTCTCTGATCATCTGCAGCTTCCTCTGTTTTGATTTGTTTTCACCCACAATGCATCCTTTAGCTCCATTGTAGCCCATACAATGCCCGTGGATATCAGGCTGTGAATGAAGACAGAAGCAGTTTAAACAAACCAGCCCCTTTCTTTCCTCTCTGTCTATTGTTGTATGAATGGGCCTTCTGCATTCTGCTGCTAGGAAACCACCTTTTTAAAGCCTAGCTTCAAAAAAGGGACAGACCCCCAATAAAAATAAAGCAAAAATAGTTTTCCTGTTGCTTTCTTTAAACAAGTCTTTAAAAAAAATAATCCTGTAACAGCAGAATATTTGAGGGCATGCATCTTTTTAGAAATATCCCAATTCCTCACCTCTTGCATCAGCGACTAACATCAAAACAGTCAAGCCTTTTAACATTAAGCCTCTTGTGCACTGAACTATTTCACCGGAAACCTTAACCAAATGTATAATTGAGATTAAAAATAATATCTGTACAGTAAGCATTATTTTATTGTTTCCAATGGAAGAGTAGAGAGAGTTATAGATAGCAAGTTGTTTTAGAGCTGGGGTCCTCCATGCTGGCTGGAGAATTCTGGGAGTTGAAGTCCACAAGTCTTAAAGTTGCCAGGTTTGAGGACCCCTATTTTAGAGAAATACAATATTTACGTCCAAAACAAAAAATATACAAAACTGTATCAAGTATGGACATCATGCAGAGCGGTCTTGGGCCCTTGCTCTGTTTCTATAAATTACTATAGCTGTCAGGGGACATTTAATTTCCACGCTGTAGTGGCATGTAACAGAGACACACGTCCTCTCCCTAGAACACTACATTTTGTATTCGTCTTCTCGGCCACCAGCTCTTTATGCTTAGGGGCGAGGAGCGTGTCTGTAGAGGATCACGTGACCGCTGCCGAGCCCGTCTTCCCGGGGAAAGAACCATAGAGACTTAAAGTGTGCGCACGCTCCGTCAACAACACTGCAAAGGGATACATTGAAAGGAAGCGTTCAGCGCAAGCTCGGCATCTGGCTCTGAGTTGACCTCTTAATATTCCGGCCTAGAATCCCGAGAGTTAAGAGACATAAGGTACAACCTTAAGGCTGCTGTCCTAAGAGTATTTATTTTAGAACGTCAATTCCCTCCGACAGATTTTTCAATCAAGGGCCGTGAAATTGTTCCGAATATGCTATAGGGTGGAATTAAAACTCTTTTGGGAGGATCATACACTCAAGAGTTGCCCGGGAGGCGGGTAGGACGTTGCAACCCCCGATAAGGGCTTTGCTTAGCAATCTGCCCGAGGGGAACACCGTCCTTTGCAGGGTGGTGTTTCCGTCCCTCCCGGCTCAGAACTCAGCCCGTTTCCTCCGGCTCCTGGACTTGGGGGCTGCTGAGAGATAGAAGACCCCAAGAGCTGATGATAATAGGGTATAAAATGGGTTCGTGCAACATTGTGCTTGATTGTGTTGTAAGGATCCAGCCATTTCGTCAGTTTACCCAGCAGCGAGTTGTGGGCTCCTAGAAAATGAACCCAGATTAATTGAGTTAAATATTTTTGGGTGAACCACGGAGGAGTCTCCAGCAAATGCAATGAATTTATTGAAAACAATTAATGAACAATATGCATCTTGGATATTGACATATTTTTCAAAGGGAGGAAAACGGTGCAAGGGGTAGAATGGGAGGCAGGATCTTGGATTTCAGGAATGTCCCCAGGGCGTGGTCAAAAACATCAAGGGATGGCCACAGGGTGTGATTAAAGTTTTGGGGGCTTGTATGATGCATATGCAAGACAGGCCAAAACTGCCAGAGGTTCAGTAGTACTGTTGTGGCTGTTATATTGAATGTCCAAGTATTTAGCTTACTCTGCTGTTTGGTTATTCATGCTATGGTGAGATGCAAATGTAATGTAAATGTAAATGTTCATTTGTTCAAAATCTTAAATCTCCGAAAGTTCTTCATCGATTGCTTTGAAATTTTGACACAATGTTGCATTCGAATACGGATGTGTTTTTATATACCTACTATTATATAAATGTCAAACCTGTGACAGGTAAAAACATGCAGGTCCTTAAAACAGGACCTTAAAACAGTTCCTTTGCATTTCTGACTGTCACTTTCCACCATTGTTATAGGTCAGAGAGGCATTTAAGTCTGCAAATAAAGCACACCGTATTTTTCGGAGTATAAGACGCATCTTTTACACCCAAAAAGAGGGTGAAAACATGGGTGCTAATTTTCTTGTGCTAATCAGTTGCAGAATCTGAATGCAAGGGCCACAGCAACGCATGGCCGGGTACAGCTAGTGCTAAATATATTTAGATGACATTTAAAACTTAAAATCCTAAATACATTTTCAGGTTTAATGAAGTTCGCTGGATAAGCATCAATCAAAAACTGAAATCTTGTGTTGGCTTACTCAGTAAGCATGAAGGCATGTCAGGTTAAACTGAGTTGTCCTTATTGTTGAATAATATACCTGAACTATTTTACTGGAAGCAGACATTATGGTTAGCTATAATGTGGTGCATGAACAGGATCATTATACACCATAGCTTTGAGTGAGCCAGGAATTTATGCCCAGATGTTTTCAAAAAATGTGATTAACTTCTGGTTTAGCATCATTTGCCCCTGTGTCAAAAATGAAATGAAATGAAATGAAGATCAACATTCACCAACAATGTAAGTGTGTGTGTGTGTGTGTGTGTGTGTGTGTGTGTGTGTGTGTGTGTAAAATATAGATCCAGATTCCTGATTCCTTTATTGTATTTCCATTATAAGAGGAGAGATGCACTGATTTAGTTTTTGGTTGTCGCACATTCCTGAATGTGGTAGGAAGTTATATCCTATTGGCATTATTTTAATCTTGTCTATCTAGTTTATTTGTTGCTAGAGAGGATGTCATCTGTGCTTAGTAGCTAAATGCGCTGCATTACTGTGCCTTTAAATTTCAAAGCAGATAGACGTTCAACAAATGAACAAAACCCTTTTCATAAGTAATATTCCCACCTTTTACGAAAACCAGAAGAAAAGTAAATACCATTGAAATAAAATATCCTTATATGAGGCTGAAAGGAGTTGGTGTTTGTTTTTAATTTTGTTTCAAAATGCTACTTGCTTTATTTAAAGTTTTATACTTCAAGTTCTGTGTATCTCACCACACATGTATGAAAGACAATCAGGAACCAGAAGTCTCTGGAAATACATGCAGACTGGAGCCCTTCTCATCCTAGTAAAGAAAAGAAAGCCAAAGAGGCCATTAAATCTGGTTAGTACTTTTATCAGGGTGTCAGAGGGTGGAAATGAAATGGCATTATATTTTCTGGGATAACCCTTCTGAATGGGTTGATAGTCTCCAGCAGACTATTAACAATATATTTCTTCTGTTGGCTTGCCTTTTATCTGAGCTCAGGTGCTTTCAACATTAATGTTACAATCAGCCGAGTAGATATCTGACAAGTAAGTTCATTGCTGATGGACTGCACTACATCAGCAGTTATATTGCTGTTTATTTATTTATTTTTATTTGTCAAGTACGCATTGGTAATATACATAGATATATCATTATTTATATACATGAGATGGATACAGATAAGAGGGAAACATTAGGACAGGG
>JANHGD010010621.1:9657-27227 GCA_027560375.1 Imantodes cenchoa
TGTTCCATCGTAGGCTGGCCCCATGTGACTGGTAGATTTGGTGATTGTAGTTGGGGGTGGGTTTTAAATTTGATGTACTGTTTTCTTATATTTTTTATGCTTGTACGCTGCCCTGAGTCCCACAGGATAGGGCGGCATATAAATTACATAAATAAATAAATAAATAAATGGCCACTCCCATAGCCCATTTAAGTGATGAAACTGAGTGACCAATTTGCAGGAAACAACTTCGTTCATTCCATGTCTTGTCTTTGACTTCAGAACTTCTGTTTGGCTCTTGTTTGAAAGTCCAGTTTTCTGCAAATTGCTCCTGGGCATTTTGCCAACAATAGTAAGATTGTATGGATTATTATAGACATGGAATGAACGAAGTTGTTAAAGACTCTTAGCACTGAAAAGACTGATTTATACTTTTCTTGATTTTAGAACGACTGCTAAGAAAGATAATTAGTAGCTGTTACTATTAAAACAAGATTTGTTTGGACGCTGTTTGTGCTGTGTTCCTTGGTCTGGCAGCTGGGTCAGAACAGCTGCTCGCCGCCTTCATTCGCATGGCAGCAGTGAATGACTGCAATGGCAAATGGCAATCCCCACTGCCTGGAATAGCTGATCGGTGGTATTCTGGGAGACCGATAGGTGGCAGTGATGAGGTGGTGGTGGCGAGCGGTGGTGAAAGCTGGGGAATGCTGGCAGCAGACACAGAGGAGGCAGCCTGCTGATTGGCGGGTCTATGGGAGGCTAAGATCCAGCTGTTGCTCAGCTGACCGGTGGTAGGCGCAAGGGAGCGGAGTTCTGATGAGCGATGTGCTGGGTCTGGGAGGCAGAGACATATTTTTTGTTTTGTTGTTTTCCTCCCCAAAAGTATGGTGTGTCTTCTGTTCCAGAGCGTCTTATGGAGAAAAAAATAAGGTATTCAAAACAAGGCATGTAGAATTCACAGTAACAGCGAGTGCTTTTTGGTTTGCTTCTGTGAGTGCTTGCAATTCTTTCCAATCATTTTATTTGTCTTCAAGAAGAATTCCAGCCATAGCTAAAAGCTATTTTGTGTTTAATTAATAATATTTTATTTTCATCTTACTCGCTGGCCACTAGACAAAAGCTACTAACCAGTATTCACAGACGAACCTGATATAGAAAAGGTTCGTGTAACATTCTCAAATCAAAATTCCCACCAAATGATATCATTGAAGTTTCCAGAGACGGCCCAGAGTTTAAGTATAGAGATGGTTCGGTGGCCCCTCAATTCTGCAGAGTTGTTTGCAAAGATGAAGCCAGCAAATGAAAATTCATCTATACAATAAATTCTATTCACAGAAATGATACCAACCCCAAAAAACTTTGCGCATGGCCCGACCTATCCATAATACAATGAATTCGCTCCCACAAACTTTGGATGAAACTCAAAAAACTTCAAGACCAAGGACGTACTGACCTGTACATTGACTACCACACCAATCTCATCAAATCCAAGACCCACAATCAACCTATCAACATTCAACCTCCCATCGCTCAAGACCATCCCATCATTCAAACCACCTTCAACCAAAACCAACCCCAGATCAACCAGGACTAGGTATGCATATCCCTTACTTCCTCAATATCAACACAGCTAATCTCAAATGCAAACTGATGAATGCAAGAAGCATAGCAAACAAAATACCTGAACTCCTTTTCTTACAAAAAACTGCTAATTTTGATATTATATTTGTCTGCGAAAGATGGCTAAATACATCCCTCCCCAACTCCATTATCACAGTAGAAGACTATCACATTTACCGATCAGCTCGTGAAACTCATAGAGGAGGGGGAGTTCCCATCTTGTACAAAAAATTACTAAAAAATATTCAAGTCAGACATGATTTCAATCTAAATGAAACTATAATCTGTGAACTGACCTTAAATACCACACTTCACTTCCTACTATGTTACAGAGCACCTGATTATGACATTACACATGTAAACAAGTTAACCTCCCTACTAATGTGGGCAACCTCATACCCACACCCTCTCATTTTTCTTGGCAACCTCAACCTATCACACATTAACTGGACCCTTAATGAATGTACAACTGATCCCATACACTCAACTCTTTATAATGCTATTACCAATCTAGGACTCGAACAACTAGTAACAAATAATACTAGACTCAACAACTGTTCTATAAATATTTTTCTCCTGCTTAGACCATAACTAATTTATCCTATTTGTCCTTCATGCCCAGGGCCTTCTTTCTTAGGAATGAATGTATTTGTGGGGTCCTCAGTGCTCTATGAGCTTGGCTGTTTTCTTGCAGCTGTTTCATTACCAAACTAGGTAACATGATTAGTGCACTGATGCTCAACTCTGAGCTACATATATTCTCTTCTCTTCTCTATTTATTTCCTTTATCTGTATGCTGCCTATTTCCAAAGGCTTCCAGGAACATGTCTCTCTTTGCAAAAGTATCAATAATATCTTTTTTGCAGGATTCTTTGATTGTTACCATTCACATCTTTTCTTTAGGTCTTGCCTTTTCCTCAGACTGCAGCATGTTCCAATATTTGACCATTTTCCTTTAATTATTAGGTGACTAGTATCTAAAACATTTAATTATTATTACTACTGCTACTACTACTAACAATGCCAGCTGTATTCCAACAAGATCTTTTGCTGGGAGGGTCACATTCTTCCAGAATTATCCGAAAGGTTAAAAAAACAATCAAAAGAGGATTTCCACAGGGAGAATGAATGGCAGCTACAGGTCCATCTGGAGTCTACTAATGCATGGAGGAACTGCAAGGGTTGTAATAGCAATAGTGCATTGACATGGAAGAAAAAACGGAGCTCTATTAATAGGATGAATGATGGAAGCACCAATATTTGATTCTTTGTGCACAGATCAGTTGGAAGCTGATGGTAAACTGCTTGAAGGCTGAGAGCATATAATTTCTTTCTACCTGAAAAATACACCATGGCCTAAGCCAGCTTTTCTTAAGTTTGTTGATCTCTAGTTTTGTTGAATTATATGTTCCTAACATTCTAGGCAGCAAATGGCATTGATCACACTATCTGCAAAGTCACAGTCCATCAGAACTGGAGTCCTTCAAATTGAGCAAGCCTTGTAAAAAAACAAAACAAAAAAAACCCTTGACACTGATGCAGAAAAAAAGTTTGTATTTTTCAGCCAGGCAATTAGAAAAGCCAGTTACCAGAACTCAATGCTATGAAATGAAGGCCACAGGCAGGGGTGGGTTACTCCCAGTTCAGACCGGATTGCCCAAACCTATAGTGACCTGCTGGTGAAGTCACTTAACTGGATCGGCTGGTACCGGTCCATGCATGCCACCATCTTTTTTTGGTTGTTCAGCTGCTTGAAAAAGGGCCCTCCTGCCCGCCCCCGGGTTAATACTGACCTTTATTTCTTTGCCTGAAGCACAGCTGATCAGGTCCTCAGCTGTGTTTCGGGCTGATTCCAGCTACTAAGCATGTGCGGAAGTCTAATTGAATGAGGGGACGCGCACCCGCAAAACACCACCATGCGAACCGGTGGGGAAGGTAAGTAGAACCCACCCCTGGCCACAGGGAGAAGATGCTCCAGCTTTCACATCTGTATTAAGCTGCCAGTGGTGTAGCAACATTATCATGCAGCATCCCTGCCCTACAGAAAGAACAGGAGCTCTAAAGTGTGTGTATGTGTGGGGGAGTAAAGTGGAGTGAAGAGAAATAAGATAGATGTAGGTCTAGACTTGAATTCAAAAATAACCATTTGAACCATGCGTATCACCCAACTATTTGATGAAAATATTTATACTGGTACACTGTACCACACTCACTACACGAGCAGCAAAGTGATTACAGAAATAAGTCAATGTTTGTATTTCTGGTGCCCTAACACTTTTTTGAATAACCTGCGTAAGTCCGTGCCTTTGTCTCTTCCACTTTTACACTGAATGAGACCTTTATTTATTTATTATGCTAAATTGGTGCAGTGCCGGCATTGTTAGTTCTTCAAAAAACTACAATGGCTTCCTGAGTGGCAAAACATTTTGAATTTCAAACAACCTCTTTGGAGTTTGAAATATTGGCCTTGAGTTCGCAAAGGCTTGTTTCAAATCTCTTGGAAGTGTCACACGCTCAAAGAAATCTCTGTTCAAGCTCAGTCCATTTCCACCTCAAAACACTTTTGGGACCGATGGTTGGAACACCTGCAGTGAATTTGAAGCCAAACATTTCAAGCACAAACCATTTGGAGTGCAAAACATTTTGCACATCCCTACACAGGAGTCTCTCTATGCTTTGCTACCGATTAATGGCTTGCCTCTGTAACATAAATATAAATAGAGATTTGTGCATTGGAAGTAGTGAACAATTGTAATTTGCTACCGTAGCAACATATAACTGAGTGTTCAGATCAGATTCAAACTATCTTAAAGAAAAAAAAATCCTTCTAATAAAAGATTCTGTATGTTCTACAACTGCTTTTACTGCCATTTTTTTTACATCTGTCGCTGCAATCAACAAAAACAGAAATTCTGTCACGAAAGTTGACTCTTAAGACTATATTTGTACTAAAATAATTGACAACTCTTTTCGAAAAGGCTTGCTGGGCTAAGGCAACATTGAGATTCTCAAATCACTTTCAAGGATTTCTGGTCTTTGTAGTGCTTGAGACTTAGTTCCTGGGTAAAACAAAAATCTGAAATATCTACCTACTGCTGAAAAACAAAAGTAACTGTGAGTAATTTGTTCAGAGTCAAAGGAACGTGATTTTTAGATTTGTTTCACAGCCAGAAGAAAAGACATGACAATATTTGTTTATCTACAACTGCTGTCACTTTTTCTACGCCCTTTCTTGCTACAGTCATAAAAGCAGAATGTGTAGAAAGAAAAAGAGATGTCCCCAGATCCCACAAGAAGTAAACAGACACTCAAGCTGCTCAGTGTTTCTCTTGCAGACAGACCAACCTCTGAAGTTAGAACTGACCTTGCTCTGCCTATGAAGGAAAGGGGAAAGAGGAGAGGGGTGATATTTTTCTTCTCTGTATACAGTAGCTTTCTGTTACACAGATCTCTAATTAATCTTTTTCTGTCTTCTGAATTAATACATGTCCATATTTACGATCTTATGTTTTCTTGACTGTGAATCTATGATCTTTAAATGCTGTTGTTCAACCGGTGCAACTATAACATCCTTCCATAAAGGGGTGTCCTCCAGATGTGTTGGATGTAAACTCCCGGGATTGCAGGGTGAATAACATGCAGACTATTGTAAGTTGCTTAACAAGGAACTTTCAGCATCTCTCCTGACATGAACGTTTCCCTAAATTATATTATTCATCCAGGCTCAGAGATGCTGCATGTGCCTAATATGACCCGAACTCAAATTTGGGCAGGGGGCTTTCCCTGCTTTAGACAGAGGTATTTCTCCTCTGAAAGATCAGTTGTGCGGTTTGGGGGGTCTTTGGGGACCCGGTGGGTTCCCGAGTTCTGTAGGCTGCCCAAGAAGAAAGCTGCCCTGCTCTTTTGGGAGCAGCTCGTGTGCTACCAGTTCCCTCCTCTGACTCTGGAAGACATCTGTGCTCTTCAGCCGTGCTCTTCTTTGGTATGCTTGAAGACCAAATTAATAAGTTATTTTTACAGCTTAGCCTTTCTCCTGGAGGGGCTATGTGTTTTTCGTTTGTTTGCTTTTAATGCTAAAGCCATGATCTGTTTTGCCAGTTTAGACTGCTTTTGATTTGTCACTACTGTATTGTTTCATGCTATTACATATTTTATTTGATGTTCATTATTCTTTATTGAATTTTGCTAGACGGCAGCATGGGCTGGCTTTGTTGGGACCATGCGGGATACAAGTATAATAAATAAATAATCAGCAGTGAGTACGTAAAGAGGCACAAGGGCTTAGTCCTGGGATGACAGAAATTAAGTGACACGTCTTTTAAGCAGTATTAGCTGAAAGTCAGCTCCTGTTGTTGCTACTGACTTACACTGGGAAGCTCCAGGCTTTGTCTAGTATTAGCCAGGACACTATTACTGGGTTTGCACAACAGATTTAACCTAGTGATCGTATCTGCTTATTTCTTTGATTTGCAAAATGCATTTCTAGCTTGCCTTTCCTCTGGGGCATCCGATTCAATATATATTCACAAAGCTTATGTTCTTTCCCTTCTATATACCAATTAGCCTGAGGTCTCCTTAGCTTCAGGAAATTTGCT
This sequence comes from Imantodes cenchoa, assembly GCA_027560375.1. Classification (NCBI taxonomy): domain Eukaryota; kingdom Metazoa; phylum Chordata; class Lepidosauria; order Squamata; family Dipsadidae; genus Imantodes; species Imantodes cenchoa. The sequence continues at coordinate 15,852 of JANHGD010010621.1, forward strand.
GTATCAAAATCCTTCACGGCATGCCTGAATTGCATTCTCTTGGCAAAACAAACTGAACAGCATGTTGTTACTGAAGATAATAGGAAAGTTATATGGGAGTCAACACATACCCTGTTCCAAGGAAGATTTGAATCCCTTCCGAATATGAATGAGAAATGCTACTGCTGGAAACTCTTGATACTTACCCAATATCAGGGGCTGCCTATGGAGGTTTATTCAGAATCAAAGCTTTGAGGAAACTACCCAGGGACTTCCAAGGGAGGTATGGTGAACTGAGGATGTCTCTGCAAAAGCAGAGCTGATGACCATGGCAAAAACCAAGGAACTGGTGAGTAGACCTGTTCCTTGGAAACTCCCTGGATAAAGAGAGGATGAGAGATTGCCTAAATGTGTTCTGGGCAGTTCCTCCTGATGAGGAGACTGCAGGATAGCACTTTTCTGTGGGTTTGAGTACGGGGAGACAAAGGAATCAGTCAACTTGCTCGCAAGCACAGCAGAACCTGTTAAAGGACACTAAGTTCGTAAATCTCACTTTCTAATCACTTTTGGAAATTGTCTATTAACTATCTGAAAAGACCTTAGGAACAACAAGTCTGTAAAGTCATTAGATGAATTGAACAAACTCTGAACAAAAGAAAAAAAATTGTAAGTTTAAGAACTTAAAGAATTTGAAATAAACACAAAAAGCTAAATAAGAATTTGATCTAAGAAAGTTGTAAATTGATTAAGGCTCTAGATACATTTGAAATGTTGACTTTTACTATAAAGTTTTGGAATTAATTACTGTATTTAACAAAACAGCTTTCATAGGAAACAGATTTATTTTGGATAACCTGCTATTGTAAGTCATAAAAAGATACGTAAGTGACTTTATGATTTCAGAAACTTGACACTAGGAGACTAAAGATTCTAAACAGAAGGGAAAAAAAACATATAAGCCTGTTTTGATATTGGTTAGTACTTATAAAATGACACAAAACATTATTGTATTACAAACCTTAAAGGAGATCTTTGAAGAATGGAGCCAGAAAGAAGTAACTACAATATCAACAACTGCCCTGTGGAATATCTTGCCCCTCCAGTGTGAGGTTGGTCCCAACCCTCCCGACCTTCCGTAAGAGCCTAAAGGCCTGGCTCTGCCGGTTAGCTTGGGGCTCCAATGGGGGAGCATCACAACGGAAGCGGTTGATCGATTAACAACGGATCCCACCTCCCCCCACTATCCTGCTCCCACCCTCCCTATCTTTTAATTGGGCTGTGAATTTAATTTAATTTAAATAAATTAAAACAACTAAAACTAATTGTTTTTAGTTTACATAGTTTTTATCTTTTATGATTGTAAGCCGCCCAGAGTTACCTTGTGGTAAAATGGGCGTCCTATACATTTTATAAACAAACAAACAATGTCAGTAATGATATCTTCATCTATGGATAGATTTATGTCCAAAAGCTCTTAATGAAGGAATGACAGCTGTGGAACAAATTTTATCTATGAAGACCAAAAAAGTATAGAAAGTAGAGCTACAGATGACATCCAAGGGAATGATTTGGAAAAGTACACTTTACTAGATATACAACAGAAACTGGCTGAAGTTTTAAAAATTAAAAGAGAAATACAAATTATAAATCAATAACATGGTTTGTAATAGGTTTTCTTATTGGATCTACAAAAGAGGCTTGTTAAAACCTTGAAGAAATCTGTGTGATTGGATAAAGAACTGAAGAGAAATCAAATCCTATGACAATATTTGATTGAATTAAAGATTAAGACTGTTAGAAGTAAAAGGAAGTGATATAAAGACAGTTTATTTGATCATGTTAAAACAAAACTTTTCACTAAGTTTTGGACTTTTATGGACTTGGCTGACCCCAGGATGGAAATATTGAAGCTTTATGGATTTGCTTATAAAGAGATGGGATATGGGACAAAGAAGAGATATCTATTTGTAACCTTATAGGGTGTGAAAAGTTATTACTTTTTAAAATACTTATTGTGATGAAGGTTAGAAGTCATTTCTTTATATATGTCCTTTCTTTTTATTCTTTTCTTTTTCTTCTTTCTTTCTTTTTTCTTTCTCCTGCAGTTTTTATTATTTTTTCTATTCTTATCTCTTTCTGCAAGTTTAGTTCATATTAATTTTTACTATCATAATCAAAATTCTTAATAAAATTATATTCCTAAAAAGGAAACTATCACCCAGAGCTTCACATCCTGCAAATTAAAAGTACTTTACTTTATTCCTAGGGAAAATAAAGATGACAGAATTGGCTGCCCAACAGCAGTTGTGAGGAAGTATTACATCACAGAGAATTTATATGCTTTCTTAACCCAAAGAAGAACCTCTCTGAAAAAAACAAATGGCAATATATAGGCAATAAACTATATTCTGCTGCCCCGTGAATGGAGCACTTAATAGAGAAAGTGTTCTCACATAATATTTATTGAGAATAAGAAATGGATTTATGCACAAAAGTTTGCTAGATGGGGAAATAATTTCGCATAGCTATAAGCTCGGAACATGCAATGAAATCCCTCCCACTGTTTCTTTTTAAAGTTTTCTTTCTTGCTAGTAGAAGATTTGTGAGTGCCAATGTGATCTAGTAGTTAAGATGAAGGACTAGGAATGAGGTTCAAGGCCACATTCTGCCATGGAAGGTCAACTGGCAGACAGCTCTCTCTATCAATCCAACCTACCTCACAGTTAGCTTACTTTTGGGGGGAAAAACCATTGGAGGGAGAACCCAGTCTGTTGCAGTAGTGGGATTGAAAAAAATTTAGCAACTGGTTTGCTGCCCGGTTGCTGGGTGAGTGTAGACATGGGGGCGTGGCCTACTTGGCCTCTTGCACCATGGCGGGGGCAGGTTTCACCCTCCCCAGGCTCCAGAGGCTTTCCTCGAGCCTCCAGGAGGGTGAAAACTGCCTCCCCCGGGCACTGGAGGCCGGAAACAGGCTCATTTTTGGACTTCGGGTAGGTCCATTTTTCGCACTCCGAGGTTCCAGAGGCTTTCCTGGAGCCTCCAGGAGGGCAAAAATGGCTTCCCCCCGGGCTCTGGAGGCCGGAAATGGGCCTATTTCCAGATTTCTGGTAGGTCCATTTTTCACCCTCTGAAGCTCCAGAAGCTTTTCTGGAGCATCCAGGAGGGCAAAAACGGCCTCCCCTGGGCACCGGAGGCCATCTGGAGGCCAGAAACAGGCCCGCTTCCGGACTTCCGGTAAGCCCTCCCAGAACCTCTGTGCAGGCCCTGCACTTACCTGGCATCCAAAATGGGCTGCGTGCAGAGTCCTGGGAGGGGTGGACGGGGTCAGCCAGTCCTTGGAACAACCGGTTCAGCAAACCAGATTAAAATTAACATCTGGTTCGCCCGAACAGGTCCGAACGGGCTGAATCCCACCCCTGTGATCTTGTTATTATCACTTTTCTGTGTTTAAAGCTCAGAAATTCAAATTTAACATTTTGAGTGAGAAGTACCATGAAATTATTGAATCAGCACAAGTTTAACATTTCCACCACCATTATGACAAAGAGAAAAGAAAATAGTACCAGCAAATAATAAAGCTTCTTATTAGATTTAGATTTTTTTTAATATATTGCAGAGCAATAATTCCAGATTTGTCATGGAATCTGGATACTTAGTGCCTGTGAAACTACCATTAGTGTTTCATCACTGACAAGTGTACTTTTTATGTATTACAATTACATCTTGCTTTTTGTCCATTAATAGCACTCAGTGCAGCTGAATCATGCACTATGGAAAAAAAACACAATTCAAATGAAAAGATCAAAAAAGCCCTTTCAATTAAAATCTGCACTACATACCAGTACATTCTAATCTGGTGCAAAGCACTCTTCTGGTAGAACAAAGGAAAGATGTTCTAAGAAAGAAGTGTTGAGCTTATAAATATGCAAAAGAGATATATAATAACAAAACACTGGAGAATGCTACCTAGGGAGGTTCATTTTTTATTGATTAGATTTTTATTCTTTACCAACAGGACGTTGGTACTACCTCACACAATTTTGTCAGCCCTGCCTGGAGATCAATAGGGTGACAAGTGTCCTAGCCAGATCACTTTCATCATTTCATATCCTGTGTGACAATTATTATAAATGGGAAATTAAAAAATACTGGATGTGTACTTTGGTTACTTGAGTTAATCTCCCTCTCCTTTTACATTGCAGTATCATTCAATTGCAGTCTTTTGAAATCTCTTGTTTCCTGGCATCTTTGTTTTCTTGGAATTGTCTAAATAGCAAACCAGCAACGGCCGTGGTGGGATTCAAATTTTTTTTTACTACCGATTCTGTGGGCGTGGCTTGGGGTGTGTGGCATAGTGGGCGTGGCAGAGGAAGGGTACTATAAAATCTCCATTTCCTCCCCAACTCCAGGGGAAGGTTACTGCAAAATCCCCATTTCTTCCTGATTAGCTGGGACTTGGGAGGCAGAGAATAGATTGGGGCGGGGCTAGTCAGAGGTGGTATTTACCGGTTCTCCAAACTACTCAAAATTTCTGCTATTGGTTCTCCAGAACTGATCAGAACCTGCTGAAATCCACCTCTGAGCAACGGGAATGGTCAATAAACCAGATTAAGTTAGTCTTATAGCATCTCCTCTTCCCTATCTTGCTCCCAAATCTTGTCACTCAGCGACACTGTCATTTTAGTTAGCTGTTTTTCCTATGTCATTAAATTTTTAAATTCTCATTGTACCAAACAAAGTAAGTATTAAAGTTAAGAATAAATCTGTAGTCTGTTTGTCTTTTAAAAATTACTTTTGGACTGAACGCTCATAAATGTCATAATAACGTCAAGAGTATTTCCATAATTTTTAATAAGATTCATGTCTAGCCTTTATATTAACAGACAGTACTGAAGGCAATTAATGAACAAGCAAAAGCAATATCAATTAAAACAATATAAATGAAGCAAACTGACCAACATAGATAAAAACATGATGTCCTGGGTTTTGTTTTTTTGTTTTGGACTTTTCTAAAATCAGCTTGAACATCTCGCATCACCCTTTGTAAGTAGGGCTGTAATATATGTTGGATGTTCGTAAGCATTATTGTGCTAGTATATGAAATTAAGGATATTGAGTGATAGTTGTACTTCTGTTAAGACTTTTCTCTGGTATTGGTTTGTGGACTGACTTGCTGGAGCAGGGAGCTGGACTAGAGGACCTCCAAGGTCCATTCCAGCTTTGTTAATTCTGTTTATTCTTCCAATCTGTTGGCCATTGTGTCGTTCTCCAGACTTGGTGGCATAACTTGGTTAAAATATTTACTGATTGTCCTTCTGTTGCTTGCCATATTTCTGTGGATAGTCCACCACTTCCTGAAGCATTCCAATCTGCTACAATGTCCTACCTGTCAATGAATACTTCAGCTTCAACCACAACAATACATGAGCCCATAATAGATACAAACTTATAGTAAACTGCGCCAAATTGATTGCAGAAAATACGACTTCAGTAATACAGTTGTTACTGCCTGTGGTTTCTTCCCCAAACCCCCAAAACTTTACCCTTAGACTCTACTGTTGACCTCACTTCATTCCTAAGAGTTTAAGGGGCGTGCATAAGCACACCAGCGTGCCTACCATCCCCATCCTAAGGTTCCCTTTTATTCGTATCCATTTCATGTATTCATAGTTATGTTTAAACTTATATCTGTAATCTAATAATGCTTGACAAAATAAAATAAATAAAAATAAAACTCCAAATGACAAGAGTACTGATTTAACTTCTAGCACTAGTATTCTTGTATAATCTTCACAACATCTTGGATGTTGACAACTCTACTGTTCAATGCTTCAGTATACTTCTTCAAAGATCAACTTGGTTTGATCTTCTTGGAATCAGTTACTGTCTATTCATTGGCGTCGTTTAGCATACCAGTTCGAGGTTGGAATTTCCTTCTTAGTTAAGAAATCTTTTAGAAGATTGTCCTTGTTTTTCTGTATCTGTTTCCACCTTTGATGTCATTTCAGAGGTTGTTGTGTTTCTTCTTGTTTCTCCTAACAGCTCTCTGAAATTCTTTAAGTGCTTTCCCAAGACCTTTGTCCTTGACTTCTCTTGTTTGCAGATTTTACTGTTTGTTCTGACATTTAGTTTGCTTCCTTTTTTATCTTTGGCAGTCTCTCTTCACGTTCATCCTTAACAACTTCTTTGATTTCATTTCACTTATTGACTGTGTTTATTCATTTTAGCTTGATGTGGAACATACACACGAGGAGTCCTTGCTCTGTTCCACAATCACTTCCTGGTTTTTGCTGTTGAAACTGAGCTCTTCCTTTCCTCCTATCACCTTCTCATACTACTAATTTCTGTATATTTCATTTGATAGCATTCATGTATTATTATTTATTAAATTTGTTTGCTGCCCATTTCACCACCATCATATGGACTAGTGTCATTTTGATGGATGGGTTAATAATGAACAAATAATTGGATTGACAGAAAATTATAAGGCATTCTCCTGTTTTGTTTCTTTTTTTATGTCATACAGTCTGTACAGTTTATTTGGTATTTCCAACTTCAGTATTCCAGTTTCCAAGGATAAAAGCTTATCTTGCTTACATGTTCTGTTGATTTCAGATTGGACTTAACTCAGTGGCGGATTAAGGCTCACTGGTGCCCTAAGCACTGACAAATCTTGGTGCCCCCCTCCTTTGTTCTGTTCTACATACTGGGTTTTGTTTCTTTCTCAACTTTGTGGTGCCCCCTTTGGGCTTGGTGCCCTAAGCATGTGCTTAGTCTGCTTAATGGTTAATACACCACTGACTTAACTATAAAACAACAACAACTACTACTACTACTCATCTGCATCATCATCATCATCATCAGTGGTCGGAAAACATAAACTTGAAAAACCAACATATTAAAGAAAATCTACAAAGTCCGATTGATCTTATTCATCGGTTATTACATTGTACCCAAGTAGTGTCTTTAATATATCCTACCTGATTACAAAAGCAGTTTTTAAATGTTTTGTTTTTCATGTCCTGAATAGTAAAAAGTATGGTCTTCTGACTGAAAGCATCCAATTCTAGTTCATTGTAGTTGACTGAGGTCTAGGAAGTCATTGCAGCATCAATTCATTTCATCTTTTGTTGCTTGTGCTTCTCACGCTCCCTGTTCCCATTGTAATTCTGCTTTTGTAGCTTTGGGGTTTTCTTTTCCTGCAGGGCAATATCAGCAGATAGATGTCCCAAAGGTGCTAATCAAACCATGTTATAAACTTTGTTAGCACTGTGCAAAATTATCATATTTTCTTCTGTAGAATATTAAGCACCATCTAAGCTGAGTGCCCCATCACCTGTCTCCATATATCATCAATCACGTTATATTGAATTTTAGTTCAATTTATAGAAACAAAGTCAGCTATTCAAGTAAATGGTTCCAGCATTTAATAATGCCTTTCCAAAACAAGGCCTACCGAGTTTAAAAATCTAATTTTCTACGTTTTAAAAGGTCTTTAGCTTTTCTCCCCTTGGTTCCTTTATTTCGGGTCTAGGATTTTTCTCTCTATGGTTGTTCGCTGCTTTAAAAAAATAGTTCTAAGAGTCTTTTCCTGGATTTTCCTCTTTCTTTCTTTTTTCTTTTTTTCTTTTAAAGTTAGGGTCTAAATAAAAAAGGAATCTTCTCACTCAGCTTCTTCACTCATTTACACTGCTCCGGCGCATTCCTTTGTTGCCTCGGCTGCCCCAGCTTCATGGCAGCCATGATGGCTGCCTTTTCTCCTTGTCATGGATGAGAGGGAAGAAGCCCTGCATCAATCAGGAAAGTTGCTGTTCTCTCTGACCTGCAGGGTGCCGCTCCTTTCTTCACCACCCCTACAGGGTGGCTTTAACTCATTTCGGAGCCCTCCAACAGGGAGAACTCGGCGTGGGAGCATGGAGACCTGCTTCTCACCTCTGATCTCACCACAATATCAGCCGGAAGTCTTGGACTTTGGTCTCTTGTGGAAATCCAGTGACTCCAAACTGATGACTCGTTTGACCCCACCCTCCCGCTCAACTTGCTTATCTCCTATAATCACATTGGGAGCATAGCTCAATTGGAGTGGTTCTGAATATTACAGAATCAAAATATATGGCAATCGAGAAGATAGACTGCTTTAATAAGAATGTTCTTATTCCATTTTTTTCTGTAATTAGTTGACATTTAAACTCCTATGATAGTGACAATAACATTTTAAAGAAATTATACTATATAGGAATTGTGGTAAATTTTGCATTTAGATAAAGTAATTCTAGTTTTTCAGAATTGGGATGATTGGAGCAATTAATGCATATTAATTAGGTACATTAATTTAAAATACATTTTTATGTTGCTAAACATAAGAGCAATCTTTTTCTTTTTTCCTCAATCTATATACCTGTGAATTTAGTGTTATAAAGCTGCCAAACTAAAACCTGGGTGGCCCATCTAGTCATCATCTGATTTTCCTGTCAATTTGCAGTGCACTTCTTGAAAACAATGAAACCATGCAAAGTAAAATGATGTGTCATCATGCATTTGTATCGTCTTAATTACATTAATTTTCCTGTCATGGGTTATTACTTTATTTTGTTATGCAGTTTACTGTTATTTTAAGTCTGCCCACGTCTCATGTTACTATTAATCTATTGGCCTGTTTAAGGACAAGAGAATAACATTTGGATCTGAACGAATAAAATGACAAATTCTTTAAGTTTATTTAACACCATAAAGAAGAAGCAGATAGGTCTTCACCCAAATTACATGATTTAGATTATTATAATTGGTGGCACAGTTAGCCAGATGTTTATATAGTATTTGTCATTTTTGTCCACCTATTGCCACCTTCCCAAGAATCTGGAATAGGCAGACGTTGTTTAGTGATATTGCACCTGCCTTTTGCAATTGACTGATAGTAATTTTGTCAATGTCAGTGGTATTCAAGTAGTGCTCCAAATATTTTGGAATTGCCACCCAATTACTATACTTACACCTACTTTTTTTTCTTTTGCCATTGTCATTCTACTTCTATCTGCAGGTCTCTCTATCTTGTGATTTTCTCCAGTTCTTTCTCTTTTGTTCTGCTGTCTCCAAATTGTGGTTGTTGTTGTTGTTGTTTTCTGCCAAAACTAGAGAGAGAGATAATAATGAAAGTTTGTGTGATTTTTATGCCTTTATTACTGTTTATGCAACACGTAAAGAAAACCAGAAAATGATTGCATATTTAATAAACTTTGATCAGAAGCGAATGGAGAATGCCAATTTCAAATAATTGGCACAAAGGGATGGCAATTTAAGAGATTTCAGAGCAATGTTTTCATTTCTTTATTTTTAGTAATCAGAAATACAATTTAATCAAAGTCAGCCCTGATTGGCGCCACTCCCAAAGTGAGTACGGTAATTCTTAAGTAAATACATGGTTGAATCCAACACGCCTTTAGGTAGATTGAGATATAACAAGTTGTGCCTCAAATGGCATTAGTTTTGATTAGTTTGAAGTCAATTGCATGCCCAAAGCCATCTTTAAATATATGTAAGCCATAACAATGTAACCATAACAACTACAAGTTAATATTCTTTTGCAGCACAAGTTTAGTGACATTAGTAGCACTAGATATGCCATCCTGGGACCCAAAGGGTGTCATGATGTGAATAGCCACTGATTTGCTGAACAAATTGATTAAAGGTATACTTGTGAGCAATTTTTAAATGTAAGGAAATAAATGTCTTTGCACACAAACACACTCTAGAGTAGAGTAGATCTCTAGTAGAGATGCGGAAAGAAAACCGTGATATTTTCTGAGATACCACTGCTAGTGGTGGTCCTTTCTCAGCTTCAAAACTATGCAACATCAAAGCAGCAACTAGCAGCAGTGTCTAAATTGCAGGAAATTATACATGCCTAATAACCGAGAATTAAAGTCTCAGCTTCTTTAAGTGCTAGTCACTTTGCTCACTCTTTTGTGTGAGCCAACAAGGATTTAGTAAGGTAGTAGGAAAGGAAAGGGAAGGGAAAGAGAAAGGGAAAGGAAAAGGAAGGAAAAGGAAAGGACTGTTAGCTTTCTCTTGAAAAAAGTGTATACATCCAACATTTGACATTTGTTATATGCTACTTGACAAACATATTTTTCTGTTAAAGTAGCTCTTCAGTTCTTAGAAAAATGTAATGGAAATTATTTGACCATGATTACAGTGGGCAGAGAATACCCTGCCATGAACCCCGATTATTCTGTTTGCTGAAAAATGCTATTTAAATAGGGTTATTTTTTCTTTATTGAATTTGAATATCGTAATATCTTTCATTGAGTATTGGGAGAAAAAAAAAGTTGTAAGGAGGTTTTATACTTAGAAGGAATACTAGGCCCTCCTTTGCCACAAGTCAACAGCCTGCCTTTACCACATTATTCCAGTTTACAGTGGTGTAAGAACTAGAGCCACTGAATAATTATGGTTAGGCAAGGATCAAAGGGATCTGATTTATAGCCACAGTGCAGACTTCTGTTTGAATATTTGTGCTATAGTTTCATAGCTAAGGAATTCTTGCTGATTTAATCTTTTAAAGGTTGAATGTAGAGCCTTTATAGTTTTCTGACTAAGTCTTTTTTTAAAAAAAAATAAATAGTAGTAATTAAGATAGTTTGTCAGTAGGGAGATCCATTATACTTATACCCCTCCTTGTTTTGAAGAGTGAATGCTATAACTCAGCCATAAAAATTTGCTCCAGGCTAACTCTTGGCATAAAAGATTTTATGAGCAAGGGAGAATCTGGTGTATGATTATTTTGGTACATAGCAGTGATGTTATGTCATCTCTTATACAAACCTAAATCATCCCAATTTCTCTAAGCAGCAATCAGGTAATTGTGCAATATTGAAATATCAACAAACTGAGTTTTAAACAAGTGAAAGGTTAAACCTTAGATCTATGAGGAAATTATATTTCAGTGTTTTGGGTGTCTGTGAGTCAAAAGCTACAGAAAAGTACAGAAATGCACATTAATACAAGCCAAAGATTTTCTGCCTATAACAACATATTAAGGCAGTGCAGGATTATCTTGTTTAATATTCTGACGGAAATTTGGTTGGCATGTGTATATGTGTGCGCACATCTTTAAATCAGTGTTGACTCCTGGTAACTGACTGGATTAGTCCCTGCAATTTTCACTGCAAATTTTCAGAAGTGATTTGCCCTTGCCTGCTTCCTAGGGCTGAGAGAGAATGACAGGCCCAAGGTCACCCAGCTGGCTTTGTGCTTAATGCAGGACTAGAACTTACAGTCTCCTGGTTTCTAACTTAATGTCTTAACCTCTACACCAGTGTTTCTCAACCTTGGCAGTTTGAAGATGTGTGGAATTTAACTCCCAGAATTCCCCAGCCAGCGTTGCTGGCTGGGGAATTC
>JANHGD010010624.1:127985-138087 GCA_027560375.1 Imantodes cenchoa
TCGGAAGGATGGAAGGATGAGTCAACCTTGAGCCTGGTGAGATTTGAACTGCTGAACTGCTTAATTAGCAGTCAGTTGCAGTGGCCTGCAGTACTGCACTCTAACCACTGCACCACCTTGGCTGTAGAAGTGCTCTTCCTGTCACTAGCCCAGTGTCTCAACCACCACACCAGATTAGCTCTCAATTTTGCAAACAAAATTCTTTTAATTTTTCTTTTTAGATGTGGTTCTCCTTGAAATGGCAGTTTGCAATTGTAGATAGGATTATTACTGTTATTGAATGCTATTCCATAAGTTAGGGAATTCCTTAAATATAAACATTTTCACTTATATTCAGAGGGTGATTTTCTTTGAAAGAATGTTCAGTGTTGTGACTCCCTATCTTACAGATTTCCCAGATAACACTTACTTTGTTGGCACTGGTCATCCTTCCTCAATATAGAGTCCATCAAATGAATTAGAAATTGCAGTCTCAACAATTATACTGCCAGGTTATAAAGGCTGACCTGAGTGTTACTCTAGAGCAGGGTCCTCAAACTTTTTAAATGGGGTCAATTCACAGTCCCTCAGACTGTTGGGGGCTGGACCAGCTGGGTGGGCATGGCTAGGTGGTCATGTGACTGGGTGGACATGGCCAATTTAGCAGTCTAAGCAATATACACAAATTAAACTTTAATTTCTTATGCTCCTGGGGGTGGAAAGAAGGTTAGTAAAGGGATGTGGCTGTCTTGGAGTGTATATGAACGACTTCTGTTTGTGTGTGTGTGAGTCCCCATCTCTCTCTCTCTCTCTCTCAGGCAAAAAACCCAGCCCGTTTTTGGCCTCCTGGGGCCTTCGAATGTCCTGCTTTTGGCCTACCCAGCCTCCAATACCACTCTGCTGCCCAAAAGCGGGCCCATTTTTGGCCTCCTGAGGCCTCCGCGTGTCCTGTTTTTTGCCTCCCCGGCCTCCAGAAGGCAGGTGGGGGCTGGCGAGTAGGCAGGATGATGTGAGCGAGGCAGCCTCATCCCGTGCTGGCCAGATTAACGGCTTCGGGCCATAGTTTGAGGATCCCTACTCTAGAGTATACTCTGTCATTTGTGTTTGGGTTCTGATATTTCAGTGGCAAAATCACAGTGATATTGCAGAATGAATAAAGGGTTTTAACAGTGATTTGCACAGTTTATTTTATTTATTTGATTTATATACCGCCCTTCTCCCTGGGGACTCAGGGCGGTGAACAGCCGACATAAAAGCCATAAAATAGCAGAACAATAAATAAGCTAAAAAACATATTAAACCTATTAAATTAATTGGCTGCCAATTAAGAATATTTAATTAAAACCCCTATAAAATTGTTAAAATTATATAAAAATTTAAAATTTCAATACTATCAGTCAGCCAGACCGGCCTGTCGGAAGAGGAAGATTTTTAATTCCCTTCTAAAAGATCGTAAGTCCGGGATCGTTCTCAATTCTGGGGGGAGCTCGTTCCACAGGGTGGGTGCTCCTACAGAGAATGCTCTCCCCCTGGGGGCCGCCAGTCGACATTGTTTGGCCGACGGCACCTGGAAGAGTCCCTCTCTGTGGGAGCGCACTGGTCGGAGGGAGGTCGTTGGAAGAAGGCGGTCCCGCAAGTACCTAGGTCCTAAGCCATGGAGCGCTTTAAAGGTGGTCACCAACACCTTGAAGCGCACCCGGAAGACCACCAGCAGCCAGTGCAGCTCGCGCAGGAGAGGTGTTACATGGGAGCGCCATGTTGCTCCCAAAACTACCCGCGCAGCCGCACTTTGCGCCAGCTGGAGCCTCCGGGTGCACCTCAAGGGGAGCCCCATGTAGAGAGCATTACAGTAAGGCAGATAGATAGGCAGGCAGGCAGGCAGGCAGGCAGGCAGAGTAAGCAGCTGTTCAAGAGAAAGAAGAGAAGTAGTGAAAGGGTGAAGCTTGGCTACAGTGACATCTGCAGCTAATCATGATGATGTCAACATAATGGTACCTTCTCTCTTTTGGAGAATCTCATTCAGCTTTACCTAACGACAAATTTATTGGCCTTCTCCTTCCTCTCAACCCTTTTGCATGTTCGTTTATTTGTTTATTTTGCAGCTCCATCCTCATTCCTTCTCTATAAGCAGACTTCCTCAACATCTGCCTCTTGGATTGGTCACTCCATTTTGTATTCACTCAATAGCAGTTTCAGTTGAATCAGTATTTCCAATCTGAAACAAACCAAAGCAATACAAGGCATCAGAGGACAAGAAAAACCATAGTTGAAGGCCAACAGTTGCTATCAAAAGTAGAGTGAGTTCATACAACATGTTGTTAAATTAAAATGCCATTTGCCCTTAACAGAGTAAAAGCTTAAATAGCTTTTAAATAGCTAAAAGTGGTTCTGAGACCTCCAGTCTTGCACTCCTGGCCTTGTGGGCTGTGTCAATTGTATCAATTGTGGTTTATTCAGTTAACCATAATTAAGCAAATAGTAAGCTTAGTAAGGTTGCATGAGCACAGTCACAACTAGACTAGATTTACCAATATACAACCCACTAAGCTAAAATGTGGTGAGTTCGTAACTCAGTACAAAATCCAGCAGGTATTATTCAGAATTTTGCCAAATCCTGATAACTGGATTAATTCATTAAATCATGGTTCAGTTAAGTATCGGTTGGCAGATACATACAGATACAGTACAAAACAATGTTCTAATCTTACAAATGATATTTTTTTCAACCAGCGGCTAAATCAGCAGGAAATACTGTTTTTCAGTAAGCTCTTCTGAACAGGTAAGCAGAATTCTGCATGACTTGTTTTACTATCATATTGAGATAAGTACTGTATGTTAAAATGTGGTCAAAGTCACAAGCAGCTCCTTTTAAGTGGTCCCAAAGTCCCTTCAGTTTACTGCTCTTATATTTGTGTAGATACCAGTGTTGATGAACCTTTTCGGCACTGAGTGCAGCTCCCTGGCGTGCATGCATGGGAATGCCAGAAACTGGAAGAGCAGTTCCGCGGCGCGCATGCACACACCGGGAAGCTGAGCTACCGGTTTCCAGCGTGCACATGTGCATGCGCGCCAGTCACCTGTTTTCTGTCATGCATGCATGCGCGAAGACCAGCTGGCTGGCGCTCATATGCAGTCCGGAACCCGGAAGACCAACGGGTGATGGCTGGCGTGCCTGGAGAGATGGCTCTGCATGCCACTTCCGGCATGCGTACCATAGGTTCGCCATCACTGTTATATTCAGTCCTAAACCATAAACTGTCCAGAGATCTGTAAATAGTGGAATAGGCAACTAAACATACCATGATTTGCAAAGTACAGTTCATGGCTCTTTAAACTGCAAAGAGTCAAAACCAAATAAATCAGGTTAAATTTGGTATAATGTATAAAGCCAGTTTTCCCATTAATCACGCTGATTGTTTGGGTGCTCAGGTAGTCCTCAACTTATGGCCGCAATTGGGGCCAGAATTTACAAGGCTGTTGAGTGAATTGTGCCCAATTTTACAATCTTTTTGCCACGTTTATTAAATGAATCACTGCAGTCATTAAGTGAATCACATGGTTGTTAAGTTAATCTGGCTGCCCCCATTGACTTTACTTGCCGAAAGCTGGCTGAGGCTGTAAATAGTGATCTTGTGATCCTAGGATGCTGCAGCTGTCATAAACACATTCCAGTTGCCAAGAGCCCAATTTTTGATCACATGACTATGGGGATGCTGCAACAGGATCCACCACTGTAACTCATTTTTTTCAATGCTGGTGCAACTTTGAATAGTCACTATACAAATGGTTGTAAGTCAAGGACTATTTGTAATATGCCATGAGTTCAACATTTTGGCAGAAAAGTATAAGCAGACTGCCTCTAATGCAAATATACAATATATCTGTATTTTTGCATTAGATGTCTTTCCCATCCTTGTTTCCTGTTGGATTACTTGCCTTTTGCTATTCAAATTGTTTTAGTTTATTTCTGCCCCAAAGATGAAAGGGGTAATACATGAAGCTCTCCCGGATGTAGCTAAAACCAGCTTCTCATTCCTACATGCAATTCATTCCATTCTGGATAAGTCTATTAATATCGTTTTCTATTTATATGCAGGCTCTTTACAGCACAAAGTTGAGACCTGCAGCTGTGCAACTGAAACAAACCTCCTGCGAGTCACTTGGGAAAAAGTGATCAGTTGAGACAGAGTAGAGAAGTAAGAGGAGGGCAGCCGGAGTGCTTGGTGTGCAGAACCCAGCGAGGCAGGTTTGATGGATCGTAACTGCAGCACAGACAAAGACAGGTCAATATTTTTACTGCAGAGGCAAGTCCGTCTCAAAAAGCTGTCAGAAACACGTGCTATGCCTGCCGCATAAATAACAGCCAGCAAAGATTTGGGTGGAGGGGATACAGAGCTTCTTCTCGCGGCACTTCCTGCTTAGCTCCTGAGCTTCTGATAGGACAAGGACAAGGGAAACCAGATCCAACCACCGAAGGGAATCTAGGACTTCCGATCCAGCAATGGAGAGATCAAGTAGGACATACCTCAATGTGGATGCAGTGGCCTCTTGGGTGGGAGCTGCTCGACTCTTGCAGGCCATGTTTGGATGTACTACATTCAGCCTTGTGGCCCACCGAGGGGGATTCAGTGCGGCCTATGGCTCTTTCTGTATATCGGTCTGGTGTTTTTGCTTTGCCGTCACCGTCTTCATCCTCACCTGCGAGTTTACTCGCCTCCATAGCTACCTAAGCATCTCCTGGGGGAATTTCACAGCTGCCTTTGCCATGCTCGCCACCCTCATGTCCATCACTGCCGCTGTGATCTATCCACTCTACGTCCCATTTGACTGCGATTCCAATAGTTGTGAGGTGAGAAACTTCCGCATCGCCAGTAGTGTTTTTGCAGGGCTCCTGTTTTGGGCATATGCCGCAGAAGTATTTTTAACTAGGGCCAAGCCAGGCCAGGTGACAAGTTACATGGCCACAGTTTCCGGCCTCTTGAAAATTGTCCAGTCCTTTGTAGCTTGTATCATCTTTGGCGCTCTGGCGAAGGACAGCCAATACAATAAGTATGCAGCTACCCAGTGGTGTGTGGCTGTTTACAGCTTCTGCTTTGTGGTGACTGTGGTTGTGGTGGCTCTCAACGTCACAGGAAAGACAGCAACGCTGAAATGCCCCTTTGACCACTTTGTGGTTGTTTACACATTCGTGGCTATCCTGATGTATGTGAGCGCTGCAGTGATATGGCCGGTTTTCTGCTTTGATCGTAAATATGGCTCTCCTCAACGTCCCTACCAGTGTTCCCGCGCCATGTGTCCATGGGACAACCAAGTGGTCATTGCGGTATTCACCTATGTGAACCTAGTACTCTACATGGTGGATTTAGCATACTCGCAGCGTATCCGCTTTGTCTCAGCTCACTAATGCCCAGGTCTGATGCTACAAGAATCTTAAATGACTCCAAAAATCAGAGAGTGGGACCCATGACAAAGCCAACAGTGACACGCAAAGTATGAACTTGAGGTGCATCCATGGGGGGAAATGGGATGGTTTGGAAAAAATGTGTAATGTGGTCTGATGAGCCATAGATGGAACATCTTCAGTATTCTAGCTCACAGACAAGTTTATTGTAACATCCAGTTCTCTTAGACCTAATACTACAAATTCAGAAATAGATTTTGAGCCTTTATTTGTTGGAAGGACTCCTGAGTAATTTAAACTTTAGCAGAAATGGAATGACAGTTCAAATGCTAGGAAAAAAGCATCTGTCCATCCTAAGGTAAGTTGTTGTTGAAGAAAAACATAATACCTTTTTAATAAACTTGGTAGATATTGTCAGCTACTCCACAGTGGGAGGGAAGAAAGACTAAACCATCATGAAGATATTTCAATTTCAATGTTCCTCCAGACGAAGGAGAATTTCTGTATGCATGTGCTGGGTGGGGAGTATTGGGGTATTCTTGTTGGGAACTGTTTGAAAAATATGTTGACATTGAAATTGACAACTGCAACAGAAAGGCTGCTGTGATTTCAGAACAATTACTTCCAGACTGTCCTTCTCAATCTGCAATCCTTCTAGAAGAAAGAATCTGAGGACACCTAAATGCTGTGGAAACTATGGCTACCTGCAAGACATGTTTGTCTTTTAGATCAAAGTATACTAATTCAGGCAAATGATTGTTATGTGTAGTACAAACATGAAGGCAGGTTTTGTTGTGGCCCGCTAGCGGCCTGTGCAGCTGGTAGCTGATTCCGACAGCAAGGAGGCTGATGTGGTGATTCTCCAGCAGCCTGTGAAGCTGGCAACAGAGTCGGACAGGGAGGAGGCTGGAGAAGACTTGGTGCCAGGGCCTTCAGAACTTCCAGAGACTGTAATGAGCGAAGAGAAAGAAGAGGAGGAGCCTGGTCTCAATGCACAGGTGCGCAGAGCTGCCAAAAGGCAGGAATGGTTCCTGAGGAGGAGGTCTCCTCAGGTGTAAGGCTTGGTGCTAATTGGCCACTGCCCTAGCCAATTTAAGGGAAGATGACCACTGAGCCAATTTGCAGGAAGCAACTTCGTTCATATTACTTCATGTCTTGAATTCAGAAACGTCTATTCAGCTCTTCTTTTCCAGCGTCATTTTTCCTGCAAACTGCTTCTGGGCGTTTTGCCAACCACAGTAAGATTACTGTTATCTGAAAGACTTTGCATCAGAATTATTTTTCCTTCCTGTTAATGAAGTTGAATTAACAGCCGTTGTTCAGAAAAGACTGATTTAAACTGTATTTGTGTTTGAACGACTACTAAGAAAGCTCATTAGTAGCCCTTAATTACTAAACCAAGATTTGTATGGATTCTGTGTGTGCTGTGTTCTTTGGGTCAGCAGCTGGGGCAGAACAGGTTTCCTCAACCTGGAGGTAATCCTAGATTTACGACCACAATTGAGCCCAAAATTCCATTGCTAAGCAAGAGCTGTTAAGTGAGTTTTGCCCCACTTATGACTTTTTGCTACAGCTGTTAAGTGAATCACTGCAGTTGTTAAGTTAGTAACGTGGTTGTTAAATGAATCTGGCTTCCTCATTGATTTTGTTTGTCAGATGGTGGCAAAAGGTGATCACAAGATCCCGAGATACCGCAACCTTCATAAATACTTGCAAGTTGCCAAACATCCAAATGGGATGCTGCAGTGTTCATAAATGGCCATAAGTGTGAAAAATTGTCATAGGCCACTTTTTCAGTGCTGTTATAACTTCAAATGATCACCAAACAAATGGTTGTAAATTGAGGACTACTTAAATTGGGACAATACCTCCCAGAGTTTCCAGATATAATGAATAAGTCATGTGCCTTGTCACTTAAAAAGGACCTGTATAACTTTATAATGAATTCAATGAAGTGCCTGTTGCCTGAAATATGATTGTTCTTAAATTACAACTAAGAAGATGTTTGCAAAAATAATCTTGATGCAAATAATAATACAATAGTTGATATCCTACGGTGTGAAATAGTATTTAAATAAATTTATTTTAAAGAAATTGATGTGTTTGTCCTAACGGTTTATGTTAAATGTGTGTGAATAAACTATTTCAATCCAGAATAAGAATGGCTACACAGAAATTTTTTTTATTAAAAATCTAAAGCACAAGAATTTAAGCAACCAGAACTAAACTCTAATTGAATTGCTATTTGTCATTTTTGGGCTTAACCTTGACATTGGAATTGGATGATACCAGTTTAATAGGGAAAATACTATTTAATGCTGGCACATTTAAGGATAAGGTCCTCTCATTCATGGGTTAGAAATAATATGAAGGTAAAGATACTAGTGCAAATGAGTAAAGGCCCACAGAAAATATTTAAGGTTCAAGCTGCTTTCTTTCAAAACTCTTATCAGTACAATAATGTCTATGTAAATAAATGAATACATATGAACATTAATGCACCATAGTGGGGTCAGAATCCTTGCTTCACACACTAGAATTAATGGTAGCATATTATAGAACAAGTATGCATTTCTAAAGTATGTTTAATCCAAAGAAAAACAAGAGCAACAATATTCATTCTTGGTTTTCAGCCAATGCAATAATTACAGTTTCCTAATCAATAGTTTTGATATGTCTTGCCTTCCAGTCAGGTTCAACCTTGAAGATGGATCCAAAACCATACTATTTACACTGATGATCCTTACATTGGGGCCCAAGTGAGGAATTTACACATTTCCTAGTCCAGTAGATTTTTTTACTGTGTTCAGTACTGTTAGCCATGGTACCCTTCTATATTGCCTAGGAAAGTTAGAGGCACTGTTTTATGATAATTCTGCTCCTTCCTACCTGGATAGTTTTGGCAAATGGTTATGAAGGAGAAGTAATCAGCCCATGGTTATTTTGGTGAGAGTTTTCACAAGTATGGCTTTCTCCCCCATGCTATTTAATATTTATTGGGGGAAGTCACCATTAATTTGGGGTGAGCTATCAGCTTTAGAGTTGATAGGCGATCAATCCTCTGACGCAGACAAGAGAGACCATATGCAGAGCAGATGACTGCAGACTCAGATTATGAAGGGCCAGATCATGGCAGATCATCTAAGTCCCATGACAAACTAACAACTTTGAAAGACAAAGGAAAGGCAATCTACTTGACTAGTTGGGAAGTTAGGACAACAGTGTCCTTAGCTGAGTTACACCCACAGCTAGGGCTACTTTGGAGTAGCTGCCGCACTCTTGCACTTAACAGCTCAACAGTCCTGCGTTTCTCTATCCCTGCTCTGCTCTTGAAGTTTAGACTATAACTCGGAGCAATATGTGGAAGTCTCTTATATTTGTATCCTAGACTGACAGACTACTACTCTGGTGTTGCCTTACACTATTCTTGCACTGTTGGCTGTCTGCCTCCTAGTTCTGCTGCTAATCTCTTGCTGCTATGATTGTAGACTGGAGCCCTGGACTGTCAACTTCAATCTGTATTTACAGACCACCAATTCTGTGTCTTGCTACCTTCCTCCTATTTATTCTAAAGTATGTGAGCAACAGCTCAGCCAAGCATTCTACCTGCCATCTTATTTAGAATTATAATTCCATCATTAAATCAGTGTGATCATTTAGTCTAAAATAGGACATCTCTTCTGACTAGATTCCTCCATCAATTTTGTACAACCATCTCAGGGTGGGATGCTTAGATTCTCCTCACAGAAGAGCTCAAGCAATCTCAGCGGTGGTTCCAATACTGGGAAAAATGACCTTATAATCTCCATTCCAATCTGCCGTCTTTCCACAAAGCTGTGAGAAAAGAGTTTTGTTCCAACACGTGCTTGAGCACTAATAGTGATACTGGGAAACTCTTTTGTGTTTAGTTTTATACTGAAATTTTATTGGATGTTTGAAGCTATAAGTTAGTAGTAGTTTTACTGGGGAATTTGGTTTATATGGATTCTCGGTATTATATATTGTAAGCAATCTAGGGGCAGCATATACAGTATGTGACTGTAATAAACGAATACAGGTGATCTGTGATTTACATCAATCTGTTTAGTGACCGTTCAAAGTTACAATGGCACTGAAAAAAGTGTCCATTTTTCACACTTAGGACCATTGCAGAATCCCCATGGTCATGTGATCACGCTTGGCAACTGGCTCATATTTATGAGGTTACCTTGGGTCATGTTATCGCCTTTTGCTGTCTTTTGACAAGTAAACTCAATGGGGAAGCCAGAATCATTTAACAACCATGTTGCCAACTTAACAGCTACAGTGATTCACTTAACAACTATGGCAAGAAAGGTTGTAAAATGGGGCAAAACTCACTTAGCAACAAAAATTTTAGGCTCAACTGTGGTCCTATGTCGAGGACCACCTATAAATGAAGACAAATTAATGTAATGCATTTGTTTATAGCTTATTTGAAATATGACTCTCCCTCTTAAAAATGGCACACAAAATAAGGAGCAACACGATCACTTTCATTCATATGGTCTGAATCATGCATTCAGAATTTCAGCATCTGATTAATGCATTGGCAGAGAAGATAAATGCACATTATGGTTGGCAAAAGTGCATTTGAACTAATTTTGGAGAGAGTGATCAATTCTCAATTGTTTTGGGAAAGCACAAGATATGATGATATACTGTAAATTCTCAAGTCAGATGTTACTTTAATTTGGTGGAATG
>JANHGD010010624.1:236072-248090 GCA_027560375.1 Imantodes cenchoa
TGCACACTGCTGGCTCATATTTAGATGGTTGTCCACTAGGACTCCAAGATCCCTCTCACAGTTACTACTATTGAGCAGAGGGATAGGAAGGGGAAGAGAAGGATAAAAATCAGAGGTAAAGTAAAAGAAAAGATATTGAAGATGACTATAAAATAACTTTGTTGATGGAAACACTGGTGTTACTTGCTGGGTTTGCTCTGAGTAGCGATTAGATAATCTAGAAGATGCCATCATAGATTCTGTGGTTCTCAAATGAATTGTTTTAGTTTCTGTTGATTTCCAACCCCAAATTGTTAAATAAGTATAGAGACTTCAGATTTAAAGCTGGGATCAATACCAATTATTAGGCTTGACAAAAGGATACATATGTAGCCTACACTCAATATTAAATCACACCCATAACAAAGAAGTATTTATACAACAAAAAGTTTCTCAAGGAAAAAAATGTAATTATCCCAGTGGGGTTTTAAAATGATCAAAAGACGCTTCCTGCTACTTTCAGTTCAACAGTTACACTTTTCTGCAAAGCTATTAAGCCAGACAAGGCATTCAAGTGAAAAGTGGTTTTCTCTCTGATTTTGGAATAAATCTTGTGGGGAGGTTGGCAGGAGGGATGGAGGGGAGTCGGAAGATAAATTGGAAGGCCAGTTTTTTGTATTTTTCCCTGCTTCTCCTATTTAAGAAAACAGACTTTCTGACACAGTGACCAAAGAGGGATGCAGAAAGTTTTAGTTCAGCACTCCAAAAATTCGCCATGTTTATTCATTCATTCAGTTTGCAGATCACTCGGCTCACAAAAGATTCTTGGAGGCTTATAATACAGAGTGAAAAAGAAATCCAGACAATTTAAAAAGAAAAGCGAAACATATATGTCCAGGAGAGTGAAACAACTAAATTCAACCCAAACTAGCAAATGCTAATAAAGGTTCAGCAACGTCAGAGGTGGGTTTCAGCAGGTTCTGACCAGTTCTCCAGTGGAAATTTTGAATAGTTCGGAGAACTGGTAAATACCACCTCTGACTAGCCCTACCCCCATCTATTTTCTGCCTCCCAAGTCCCAGCTGATCAGGAAGAAATGGGGATTTTGCAGTAACCTTCTCCTGGAGTGGGGAGGGAATGCGGATTTTGCAGTAATCTTCCCCTGCCATGCCCACCAAGCCACGCCCACCAAGCCACGCCACGCCCACAAAACCGGCAGTAAAATTTTTTGAATCCCACCAGTGTGAATCAGCATCCACCCTAACCCCAGGTTTTGGAGTGCATACCACACCTTAATTTTTGCAACAGTTGTAGGGTAGGTCCCATATGGATCTCTAGGAGGTTTGCTCTTCCGGAGGGCACATACCATAACAGATCCTAAGATTGACATTGTTTGATTTGAAGATACTCAATCTCACTGGAGAAGAAACTATTGGAAATGGATGGTCCTTCAAATAATCAGGCCCATTTAGTGCTTTTTTGGTGATAACCAGCACTATCAATTGCAGCCAGAATCCAACTGGCAACCAATGTAGCCCACAAATCTTGGGTGACACATGGGCATAACAAGATGCAGCTATCATTGTGTCTGACACTGGATTCTGGAACTTCCAAGTGGTTTTCCACTGCAATAAATTCAGTCAAGAGGTGAAAAAGACACCTCTTTTTGAAGGGTCTTCTGATCTAGGGAAGGGTGTAACTTACATGCAACATGAACCTTGACCAGTTTTGAATGGGGAAATGTGAGCCCATTCAAGACCAAAGAATCTTCTGATCTTGTCAGGATTGAGACCAACTCTGCTCTTCCCAATCCAGACCCAAATATCCTCCAGGCAGTGACTTAAGACACTATAGGATTTACATGCTAAAGCATCCAAAGTATGAGTCCCAGGGAGTTGTGAAATTCTATTTCCCCAGCACCAATTTATAAAGCAATAGGGAAGTAGCCGGTCTTGTGATTTTTAGTTGCATACTTTTGTAGCCTGACTTACTTAGTAAAATTTCAATGAGAAAAATAACAAGAGTTGCAAAGGAGACCAAATCATGCATGCTGCTTTGAGTTGCTTGAAGAGAAACCTACTATCAACATCGCAAAAACAGTTGCCATGATAGCAGTATTCCAATATTTGAGGGACTGCCACAAAGAAGAGCGGGACAACTTATTTCCCAAAGCAGTGATCACCAACTGGTGGTCCGCGAGAAAATTTTGGTGGTCCGCAAAAAAATTATTTGCATTTTTTATATTGCACTAAATACTATTTATCTTTTTAAAAAATTCATATTAGTGGTCTGCGGGATTTAAAATTATGAATTTGGTGGTCCCTGAGGTCCGGAAGGTTGGTGACCCCTGTTCTAAGAGACACTTACTGATCAAGCCAGAAAAGAAACATAGTATTAGACAACTGGGTTGTGCTTCTAGGGATCAGAAGCTACTATATAGGCATTTAGCATTTATACTGTTTTAATAATGATTGACAATTCAAGATAATTGTGAACACTTTTCTCTTTAAAAGATCTTGATTTTTGATAAACATTAGTTTGGGAAGGTTCTTTGTGCACCTCTTGTAACACCTCTTCTGCATTTGGCTTACTTAAGATGGTACCCTCTTAAATAAGCCAACTGAGAGAAATAAATATCTCAATTGAGTTATTTAAGAGAATATCTTAGAATATCTTGCTACATCTGTTGTCTTAATGCCAGCCAGATTTATTTTTTCCTTTCCCTCAATTTTAAATTAGTTTTTTTTAACCTTGTTACTTGACAGTAATTTTTTTGGAAAGTCAGAGACTTTTAAATTATATTGAATAACTTGTTGACTTAATAAAAGTATAGCAATATATATCTATATAAACATGTCGTTCTTTTTGTCAATTTTATTGTAGTTCAAGTTCTCAAATGCAGAAATCAGATGTATGAAGAATACTGTCATATATTGTGATTTATACTTCCCACAGATGCATATCTGCAAACTGGATATACTCCATATGGATTCTATTGCATGCATGTATCATGATACTTTAATCTTTTCCGTGCTGCAGTATAATGATTTCCCTTGCTAAATAGGCTAACAATATTTTGCTATATCCAAACTACTGGGTTTCCCAATCTGATTTTTTTCTGTGTAAACACCCTAGTTTGTTTGATTTTAGGGCTTCTTGAAAGCCTTGAACGATGGGATATAACTTCTCTTTGAGTTCTTTTTTCTTGCCATAATATCTACCTTGTACTACTTTAAAGTTATTGGGAATTCAATTTTGCAAGAGTTGGCAACTTTATTCTCCATTTACTTTTACTAATTTTAAAGAGATGAAAAATGAAAATAGTTGTGGAGTCCTTTCCAAGCTGTTTCTTAGTACCTCTCTCCTTGTGGGTTTTCTGGGCAGGGCACCTGAGAATGTAATTTAAATGAATCTGTAGGTGCTACACCTGGAAATTACAGATAAAAGGCTTTTGTTCCTTCTAGGCATTTTTTTCCACTGAACATAGTAAACTCTGGAGGAGAAGGAAGTTCAGATATTCTGGCAAACTATTTCTAGCACAGCCTTTCTCTGTTAATGTGGGCATGGTATCTATGATCTGATGATCTAAGAGGCAGTACTTGACCCCAGGAGTCACAGTGCCTTTATTGATTGTGTACAGATCCCTGGGCCTCTCTGCTTATTCTTGACACTATTAAGGCAATATTGGTTCCTGCAAACATCCATATGTTTTTAGAAGAAAAGCAGCTGTAAATCCTTCTAGGATGGCTCTTTCTCCTGTGTTGTAGAGTCAGGTTCTCCCTGGGAAGTTTGGCCATCAAAACAGCTTGTCACATTTCAGCAGTCACTAAAGCAGGGGTGTCAAACTCAAGACAACACACTGTGACATGATATATCGCAACTTTTCCCCTTCGCTAAAATGGGGGGGGGGCAGCACATGACGGTAGCAACGATTCTGTTCGCAGAGCTGGTAAAAATTCACCCCTGGTTGGCCCGGGTCACCCAGTCGCTGCTCACCTCTTAATAAAGTAGACAGCTCCAAGGTTACAAGGATACTGGAACATGTAGTTTAATAACGATCGGGAAAGCACCAGGTTGGGGAAAGCAAGTAGATAGATCACAGGTGAAATTCAGAAAGAAGACATACCAATTATTATACACAAAACAATAAAAGAGGTACACAAATACTTACATAACAGCAATAAGAGTCTTATTGCTTTTATATAAGTATTTGTGTACCTCTTTTATTGTTTTGTGTATAATAATTGGTATATTTTCTTTTTGTAGGTCATTAGGGCAAAGAAGTGGCGTCGACATGGCCACGCCAGCAGTGGGTTGCTCGCAGTTCGGACAGGTTCTTAAAACCGGAAGTGACGGCAGGAGGCTCCACTCACCTGTTCGGGACTCTTCTGCGCATGCGCACATGAACCAGTGGCAAACTAATTTAGAATCCACCACTGGGCCATGCCCACCCACCCAGTCACGACCACCAAGCCACACCCACAGAGCCAGTAGGGATTTTTTTAAAAATTTCACCCCTGGCCCGCGGGCCGCAAGTTCGACACCCCTGCACTAAAATATTAGTGTTTGAGCTTAAGGAATGTTAGGGAAAGTATTCTGATTTTTTGACAGTGCTGCTAGGAAGTCATTGCATATTTATAATTAGTTCCTCTTACAGTTCACCTACTGTGTTGACCCTTGCATGCTGTTCATGTGCCTTAACAGTCCTTTCTTCCGTTGTTAGGGCCATACTAAGCTAGGATGTCTCAAAAGTTGTGAGATTTTCATCATGAAGTAATTTTTTAAGGATAATTTGCATATAGATCCCAGGATGGGGCTGAGGGGTAGATGATTACTGTATATATATTTCATACATAAATATATGAAATTTTCACAAAGCCATGGGTCTGCAAAAATCTATGGATATCCTTAATAGCTTTTAGAAGAGTTGATAGAGAAAGAGCATTGGTGAATTTTGCAGTACGAGCTTGAGTATCAAAGTACAGTATATGTGGAGTAAGAACTACATTATCTTTTGGCCAGCTTAAGGCTTCCCTTCCCCTTCACTGAGTTGAAAATGGGACAGGAACAGAAGCTTTTCAGCCCTAGCTTATACAGGAAAGCAACTGAGTTGTACCACTAGTAGCAAATCCTCAGTAATGTTAAAGGCATGTGGACCCACCCTTGGGATAGGAGCCAACTTCCTGGCTTGAAAGGGAGGGTGTGCTGCTTGCAGTGATGCAAGGCTCAGCTACGTCATTTTATACTCTTAGTCTTGACAGACAGCTGCTCTGCCTTATGAATGCTACTGCCATATGGAGCTTTTCTTCAGGGCTCCCTGCATACAGGTGAAGACTTGATAAGGACTGTGTGGCTGAGGATTTTGAGTAGCCTTTCGGATAGCAGAGGTGCTTCCTTGATACTGCGTCAAACTTTCTGTCGGTAAAACCATAGTTTCTGTAGTTCTTCATGTAGTCTTTCTTGTTGCTGTTTCAAAGACACTTTGCTGCACAATAGTCAGAAGATAGTGCCCTATTTACAGGTAACAGTGTTCTAAGATAGATGGGGTTTCCTTGGCTTGGATACAAAAAGCATTCAAGAGTAGAATATACTGTGTCTGGTTTCTCCTTGGAATGGACACATACTTTGGCTGAGATGATTAATCTAAAGAAATGCATCTCCGGTGTGGTTTTAAATCTGCCAGTTTCCTTTCCCGCAGGAAATAAGCTATTCCTTTCCATTGTCTGAGAAACCCGCTCCCTTTGTCTATTTTCCTCATTCTCTGTCCTGTAAATAAAAGATGAGAGGGCCTAACATCCCAGCATTTTTGCTTAATACTAAATTATACGGTAGTAGAAAACTATTTTTTTTAAAAATTCTTCCCGGTAGTATATTACATATTACGCATGCCTGATGCTCATAAGGGGTGACCAGCATATGGTTTGCACAGTGTCATAACTAATCCTATCAAAGAACACTTAACAAGAATAAATGGCTGAAATAACCTTGAAAGATGTTTGTGGGATCTAGGGATCCCCCTAGGGATCCCCCTTGAAAAAGACGGATGTAAAAGGTGTGGAGGCAGTTGCCAAATTGTAGATAAGCATATGTGATGAGAGTGTGGGTGTTAGACTCTGCTGTTAGACTCAAGTCCCCATTTTGGCTAGATGAGATAATTGAATTCTGTGTCACCAGCCTGTCTGTCCCACTTTCAGGAAGATCAAGTGCTGTTCAGTGGAAACTACAGATCTGTTTTGTGTGGCTAATTGCACTTTCCCATTTATAGATGATGCAGTGCTTCGTACTTGAATACATACCGTATATTTCTTCTTTTCACTAAAAATTGTTCTATGCTGTGTTCAGGAGTGGCATTTGCTATTTCTGTTCTAAGGAATATATTTAAAACAAACAAGAAAGCAATCCAATTTCCTCATTGATTCTTAGTGCAGTGCATTTCTACCTCAAACTCTACCTGATTAACAAAGGCAGAAAAGTCTTTTTTAAAGCTTTGCTAGATCGTAACAGGCTTACATATATTGTACGTAAATTGTTTCATTTGCCACATTTGAGAGCTATTGCATTGTATATCCAAGTATAATATGTGTGATTGCTGCCTCTTCCTATGAGCTTCCTGTATTAAGCCAATTCGGGTGAAACATTGATTTGTGGCTAGTCTGGCTTTCTGATATTTCCAGGACTGGGATAAGTGCCAGACATCAGAGCTTTACATACAGAAGCACATCTATGGACTGTAGCTCTAATATAGCATACATTTTGTCTTAGATTCAGTCCTAAGCATCTACAGTTTATCACCTGAAACCTTGGAGACCTTCCTCTCATCAGTTTGCAACTGCATTCCTGATGATGTGTCCTTTGGCCTTGTTCCCACAGTTCTCAGACTTTCTCAATGCGACCATTTTTTGCTGGGAATTGTAATATGTTGAAATTTAAATGCATCGGTACACCGAGTTTGTAGTTTACTATCCCTGTTCCTATGAATACAGGCATGGAGCTCTTCTGTTTTGACATTTGCAAAAAAAAAAAATAATCACTGTTTTACTGCTTTTTAAAAATGTAAGTTGGCATTCTGCTTTACTTGCAGAAATGCTTCTGGTCCCAGATAAGCTCCCTAAGCATTATTGAAAGATAAAAATGGAGACTGTAACTACAATGTTGTGCTATGTTGGAAGTATGCCTACCTGCTTGAGGAAGAATAGGATTCAAATAGAGATGATAAGGAACATTTTGAAGGAGGATGATGATAATGAAGCGTACTTTCACCAAGTTGCCTAATAATTTGGTATTTAGGGACTTCCATATATACCTTGGCAGCCATATTGTGAACAGACAAGTTCCTCATGGCAGCCATTTTGTGGAATCACACATAACTAGCTCTCAAAATTTTACTTTTGCTCATAAGAGTAGAGAAGTTGCTTCTCCCTAATTTAAAAGAATTGTTTTAGCATCACTTCATTACTTTTTCTTTGTAATATTCTGAAGCAAAGCATCTGGCATTATTTCAACTTATGGGTCCGCCCTGCCTCATCTTGCTTTCTACACTGTGCGATACAAATAAGTGTATATTTTAGGAGAAGCAGGTTAACATCTGAGCAGTGCACAAATGCAAATTACTCTTTGACTGGGTTCCAGTATCTGCTAAGTATCTGATGGCACAACTTTCTTTTTCTGAACTTTGCATATTTGACAGATGGAGTCTGAGAAAGAGATGCAAAAGGAAGTAGTGAAAGCTACTCTTGCGTGCTTTATGTAGTTAACATGAGACTTGAGAATGTGTGAAATAATTTGCCCAGATTATATGCACTATCTATGGTTACTTTTGCCACCTGGGTAATTTTTTTAAAATTAATTGCTTAGAAAGTTATTGGAAATTTATTTACTGCTCCTTCCCCTCAAATGAAAGAGCTATTTAAGTTGGTCTTGGCATTCTGCAGTTGACTGCATTGGGCATGTCCACTTTCCCCAAAGAGGCAGCTTGTGACTTTGCAGTTTTGTGGGGTGATTTATCTTATATGGGGTACTACTTTCCAGAAATAAACTAATTTACTGGTTGTTCTCAACTTATGACCACAATTGAGCCCAAAATATGTGTTGCTAAGGAAAAATTAGTTAAGTGAATTTCCCCCCATGTTATGACTTTTCTTGCCCCAGTTGTTAAGCGAATCACCACAGTTATTAAATTAGCGTCACGGGGGCTACTGGGAAACATTGCCATTACTGCTGGTGAGTTCAAGGAAACACATTGTTGTTTTCATTGTTGTTAAGTAAATCTGGCTTCCCAATTGACATTGCTTGTCAGAAGGTTACAAAAAGGGATCACATGACCCCCTGGACACGGTAACCCTCATAAATATAAATCAGTTGTCAAACATCTGAATTTTCATCACGTACGTGATCATGGGGATGCCACAGTGGTAAGTGTGAAGTCACTCTTTTCAATGTCTTTGTAACTTTGAACAGTCACTAAATGAACTGTTGTAAGTTGAGGACTACCTGTATTACATTGGAGGCTAGAAGACAGCAGTAGACATTGTTTAACTGAGCTTCTTTTGAAGGGCAGAATCTGTATCCTACATGAAAATCTTATTCCTGGAGGGCGAAGTGCAAATGCTATGCCCTTTCTCTTGAAGGCAGTGCTTCAGGTAGCAATCTACTGTTTTCTGCTTCCCAAAGAGGAATCTGAATCTTGACTATTTAAGCCAAACAGCGAGGCCAGTTTTTAAAACTTTTTAAGCCAATAATTTGTCCAGAGGAGAAGCAAATAAAGCTATTGCGGCCGCCAAGATACTTACTAATGTCCTTGTGTACGTCCCTCAGACATAGGACAGAGTTGCAGAGATGGCTGAGCAAGAGCCTACCCATGAGCAGCTGGCCCAGATTGCAGCTGAAAATGAGGAAGACGAGCACTCTGTCAACTACAGGCCCCCGGCTCAAAAGAGCATCCAGGAAATCCAGGAGCTGGACAAAGATGATGAAAGTCTACGCAAGTATAAGGAAGCCCTACTGGGAAACGTTGCCATCACTGCTGGTGAGTTCCTGGAAGACACGTTCTTTCATTGAGGAGTGTGCGTGAACACTAGAAGGGGACAGCTTTGGACACCTGACTTAGCCTCAGAAACCAGAATGTTCCATAAAGGCTGTTTTCTTACCCTCATCATCCAGCTGGGGATATGGAATCCAGCTGGCCTCTGCCAAGTATTGGATACTTTTATGTTCCTGGCTGTCCTTGGGTTCATATACTACTCTTAACTGCAATACGGTATGTAGCGCATCAAATTATGTGAACCTAGCAAACTATAATTTATATGCTGTGGTGAACTCAGCAAATTGAGGTTGCATAATAAGCCACAATGAAGGAAACTTTGGCTTGCCATGGTGGTTTCAAACTTGTGGGCTGCATGAAGCTCTCGTTTTATATGATCTTCCAACAATACTTAGCAGAAAGAGTTAGCCCTGTGCTCGTGTCCTTTCTGCTGGCTGAGAGAGCCCCATACATTTCAGAGAGCATAGCAAATGGAGGAGATCACTTATGACCCCAGGAAGGTTTCAGAGTACCTGGCTAAGATCAGCATTCTGCTTTTCTACTGTGGGCTGTCGCTCTGCTGCAGTATGAAATGAGTGAGGCATTTTCTGTTGTTCTGCTCTTTCTGCAAGTCGGCACCCTTGTTTTTCCCATCATTCTTATCTCTGTCTCTTCCATATGCTTTGCCAGATGAGTGAAAAAGTTCTGAAAGGCTGGCGTTCACTAGTTGCATTGCGAATCCTAAGACCAGCATTGTCAGGCTAAGAAGAAAACATGACTGATAAGCCTTCAAACATCTGGAGAGTATCAGATTGAGGGAGATTTGCATTTGTGGTTGCAGTGCTGTGGGCTAGAAAGCTCTTAAAAGAAGAACAGAGTTTCTAGGCATACACATCTGCTGCAATAAAGGTTTGATGTTTTATCTGAGGTATATTTTCTCTTCCATTGCAGACCCTACTAGTCCAAATGTGGTGGTAACAAAACTGACTTTGGTTTGTGCGACTGCTCCTGGTCCCTTGGAGTTGAATCTGAGAGGTAAATGGGTTGGATAAAAAAAGAATATTGGGGGTGATCTTAAAAGGCTGATACATTTATGATACACAGTTTTCTGGATAACTTCATCAGATGTATAAAACAAACTTTAGTCTGGTGTATCAATAAATTGTTTAATCATGAGGATGCCCCAAGTTGCTTAGGCTGTTGCAGTACAAAAAGTCAATAAGGGTGGCTATTCTGGAAATCACATTTTATCTATTCTGTAAAGCCCAAGCTAAGGCTCTTCATTTTGGTCCTGCCAGTAAGACCTCCTTTGCAGGGGGGAC
This sequence comes from Imantodes cenchoa, assembly GCA_027560375.1. NCBI lineage: Eukaryota > Metazoa > Chordata > Lepidosauria > Squamata > Dipsadidae > Imantodes > Imantodes cenchoa. The sequence goes on from JANHGD010010624.1 coordinate 246,393, forward strand.
CCGTAGCATTCCCTGCCTCCCCACTTTAATTGGGAAAAATTGGTCCTTCAGATAATCTGGTTCCAAGCCGTGTAGGGCTTTGAAGGTGAGAACCAGCACCTTGAATTGGACATGGAAGCAAATCAACAGCCAGTGCAATTCCCACAGGAACAGAGCGGACTATCAGGATGCCATCTAACTTTCCAATGCCACGTTTGCGGTAACAAAAAGTGTTGCTACAAATAATTATAATAGAGACAAATGTTTTGCTTTGTTGTATGTCGCTTTCTGTTTAGTTTCCCATCTGGTTCATATTGGTGCCCATGAACAGCATGTTACTGACTTAAAGGTTCACTTCCATGGTGATTATTTAATGCTTATATCGCATATAGAACTGACTGCACAGGTTGCTTGTCAGATTTGCATCTTTTGTAAGAAGAAATTCCTATTTTCTCCTTTAGGTGATTTGGAGAGTTTCAAGAAGCAATCATTTGTGCTGAAGGAAGGTGTTGAGTACCGGATAAAAATCTCTTTTCAGGTAAGATCACCTTTTGACTTATTATGCCTATCAGAATGGTCAGTCTGTGAATAATTCAGCATATAGTTTTGAGGGAAGGCATTTGGCCAAAAGGTGTGTATTGATTTTATATATTCTTGCTCATTATAGGTAAAGAGAGAGATTGTTTCAGGCCTCAAGTACATTCAACACACATTCAGGAAAGGAGTAAAAAGTAAGTGTCTACTCTATTCTTTATGCTGTACTTGAGGAGAAGTAGTTTTGTGTCTTTCCAAGAGTAGTGCCTAGCCTACCGTAGGTTGAAAGGAGCTTCAAAGTAGAAATTTGGTATTTGCCTAATGGAGAGGAAATTAATTCATTTTTGAATGGCAGCCAAAAACAAGTGGAATAGCAAAAGAACATACAATCCCCAACTACTTTGGGTGGCTTTTGGTTTTTCTTCAATTGATCCTTCAATTAAAGATGCATTGACACCTTCAATTCAGTGTGATGATCCATTGATACTGCTGTTCTCTCTGAGCTGAGTCTGTTTCACCCAATTAGAACCAGATGATGGAATAGTTACTATAAAAAGAAGGAAAACACTGTCATTTTCACTCTCTGCTGATTGACAAAAATAAGGGCACCTTAAATCCATCCGGTAGTCAGTCTGGAAATGGCTAACCTTTCTGAGACATGTTTTTATATTGGAACCCCAGAAGACACAGTTTGGGACCAGAAATACTTGTTTAAAGTTTATTAAGAATCCACAATAGCAGAGCAAAATGCCAATGGGTTTAGACTTACAGATAAGAATTAGATTTCAGAAGAAGGGTGAACGATGGACGGGCCATATCCAAAAATGGATATTAAGACTTCAGAATAAAGTTGGATTTGAAAGAAATCCAGACACTTGATTACATAGAAAAAATAAAGCTAAATTCTGTGCCACTCTTGTTTTAGGTAACACGGATTTGTTTATATGACATCTGTCAGTGCATTTTGATCTCATATCTACAGCTCGGACTAACCAACTTACAATGACTCTTTTCATTCTTGCCATTCGTGCCTTACAGCTGTTTTTCTCTTTCCAGTTGACAAGACTGACTATATGGTTGGAAGCTACGGGCCACGGGCTGAGGAATACGAGTTCCTAACCCCCCTGGAGGAAGCCCCTAAGGGCATGCTGGCCCGGGGCACTTACAACATCCGATCTAAATTTA
>JANHGD010010633.1:5766-17109 GCA_027560375.1 Imantodes cenchoa
AACCGCCCTGAGTCCCTAGGGAGAGGGCGGTATAGAAATATAATAAAATAAATAAATAAATAAATAAACCAGGATTCAAACCCCAGTCTCCCACATCCCAGGCGGCACTCTCACCACAACAATATCCAGTCACACTAGAGATATCTTAAGTCCCACCAATTACTTTATGAAACTACTTGGATCCTACTACAATACTAACTTTTGTCAGTTTCAGCCAGGATATGAATAAATCCAAATGAGTGAGTGTTAATTGGAACTGAAACAACACTTGTCATGCAAGAGTAGTCTTTCCTTAAACCTGAATCAAATATACATCTAAATAATGAGAGCTAACCAGATCAAATGTTATTTCAAGTTTCATATGAATGTCGTATTACTTTCCCTTCAAACCTGTCAAAAATAATTCAGTCTCAGATCCCAGATTATGCTGTACTGAAATGCTCTTTGCTTCAGAATTCTCCATTGAAGACTACTGACACTTTCTAACTTTCTTTTTCTCCTTCCCATTTTGGGGAAACAAGTTATGTTCTGGTATTGTTGGTGCAAAAATTCCAATATTTCCCATAATTTCTAAGACTGACTGAAATATGCCTTCAACAATTTGAACTGAAATAACTTCAGTCTTCGCCAAACTAGAAAAGGCCTGAACATTTTATCACTGTTCAAAGGAGCAGAAATACATAGTAGAAGTAGGATAAATGTGGATGGCTCTATTTTATAATTCCTTCACTAGAAAACATTCAAGATTCCTGTGCCCAAGTGGATCTGGGTATCCCTAAGCACTATGCCACAGGAATACTTACTATTCAATTTGCAAGAGAGACCAGCCTATTTGCCACATATTTGCCCTATTGCATACATACCCTATGCCTTACAAGAGGATTGCCTCCAGGATCCCTTTGTATGGTAGGTTTCCATTTCTAGAATAAGAAGCAAGACAGAACAAGTGATGGAATAAGCAAATGGAAATTATAATCTAAGTGGAAACACATGAGACGGAAGTAAGGCTAAGCTGCCTTCCCTAACTCCTGTAAGCTAACCAAATGCATTTTCTTTTTACATTAATCAAAGAGAGATTTTCAAAATTGTATTCACGAGTAAAGGGAAAAAATTAATTTCGAAATAAGGAATGAAAATAAGAAAAAAAAAAGCTTCATAATTAATACTAGTAGCTGGATACTGGTGTTTCGCTACAAAACTATGTGATCGGGCTTGATACATTGACACTTAAAGCTTGGGAGGGGGAGTAGAATGTCTAACTCCTTAGCATCAGAGTGTATTAATAATAATGTAAGAAATAACTAATGATCTGATGGTCATTTCGAAAAATCCTTTCTTAGTGAGCACCTAGAAGCCAAGAGGAACATACGTACCAAGTTTCAAGTTTGTGGGTTTTACAGTTCTGGAGATTTCGTGATGATACATGAGTGGTATTTGGATTTTATATATATAGATTAAAAAATACCCCATCTATTGCACTTAGTTTGGGGAAAAAAGAAAACATTTTCAATTGTTCTTCCACTCATATTTGTTCCGCCCAATTTCCAGATTTAACAATTGAACATTTTGAAGAACATTAGGAAAAAAAATGATTCTGAATTATTTTTTCTTTTGGAATAAATACAGGGTATGTTATGATTCAATTCTGCTCAACCCACATACATAAATCATAGATTTTATGTCAGGCAATTTATATTATAGTATTAGCTTAATAGAACAGGTATGCAGACCACTTACTGGGGTAGCAGACTGCCTCCGGTGGGGGTGGCCTGGGGCCAACTGAGCCTTTGGAAATTGCCCACCCTGACAGCCGAAGAAATGAAGGCAGCAAAGAAAATGAGAGGGAAGATAGTCAGCATGCTCCAAGATATTGGAAAGATCCTTGCCTGAAACATCTGTATAAGAAAGCTCTTCAATCTTTTCATTAGGTAAACAGTGTGCTGATAGAAATGTTCCATAAAGCACATTCAAAAAATATGTGTATGTTGCATTCCATACTGACCTAGAAGACTGACAATGTGAGAGCCATTTTTCTAACTCTAGCAGCCTTATAAAGAGAGTTTATAAAGAACTAGAAACCCATACTGTTTGGGTCATCGTTTCAGAGGTATTTCCTTACCTAAACAAACGAATAAAAAACAGAATAACCAAGGGCAGGCAAAAAACCCAGCAGGAACAAGAGCAACCTCCTTCCTCCTTCCTTCCTTCCCCTTCCCTTCCCTTATTCTGACAGACAGAGGAGGAAAAACAAGGAACAGATAGACACACAAAGCTGAAGAACTTATAGCTCCAAATTCATTATTAGTCAGATTCAATATAATTGTTTCCCAAGAACCTTGTAGTATCCAATGTTAGACTAAGGAAATATGCCTGACCTAAGGCAGAGGAGGACAGAGAAAACCAACTCCTGTTGGTCCAAATATTACATTACAGTACAGCACAAGCTTCCAGTGTTTATTATCCTTGAAATTAATTCCACCTCATATTGGTCTGCTTCCAGTATCAACATAACATTAAGTAAGGGCAGGGCTGGGAGTGGAAAATCAGATCCCTGTAGAACAGTAACTGTCATTTTTATTTGCATGAAGGACTAGTGCAACTCACTGTGGTCAAAGTTGGCTTTTTCTGCCCACATTGTTTTGGGGTGAAGACATTCTTTGCTGAAGATTCCTGAGAGCAACCGAGAAACATAGGGCAAAGTTGTAGCAAGTTAAAGAGAAATGCCGTGCATTAGATGAGCACACTGTATAGGCTTCTCGTCAAAAACAAAGATGGAAAGCCATGCACAAAGCCACTTTCTGACTCACTAAATGCCATATTCCAATTTGCACAGGCACTATGAACCAAGAAGCATTTCAAATGAAAAGGGATGTGGTTGCTTGGGTGAAAAAGAGTTCCTTTTATAATCCTATTTGCCAGGCTGTAGCATCATTCCTGCTTTGCCACTCTCTTGCTGCTGATTCATAAAAAAAAGAAAAAACATGCTAAAGTACAGAGAGCGCGAAATCCATGCAAGCAGATCAGAGGAGCAAAAGAGCCAAACGGAATGAAGCGGAATGAGGAAAGAAGTGGAATGAAAGTGAGCAAATGGCAAGCCCTAGGAAGGTCACAGGTACTTACTGCTATAACTTTCTTCGAGCTGCAGCTGTCCTTCTTGGGTGAGATTTTTTTCTGGAAGGATCAAGAGCCATTTAGTGCTAGAGTGACAGGGTTAACATACATCTCAGATACATTTAATTTTTAGGAATCACTCCTGTGGAGTCTGCATTCACTGGGGCCTTTCACCAGGGATCTCAGGTTCAGGATAAAATCATGCATTCACTAGCTGTGAGCATTTCCAGTTAATGCAGCCACGTATTATTAAATTAAATTCTTACATTTCCAGATCATTTCCATACAAAGCACAGATTTTTACAGACCCGGGAGAAAGACATTAGAGCACACAAAATACTTGTTAGATTGGAATCCATGGGCACCCTCAGATTTTGAAACTCATATCAAATGAACCAACAATTCAAAATGATCTTTATATATCCTAAGGGAATGTTCCTTATAATAATTCTTCCTTAAGGATTATCTAACCGAAGATTCCTTTCATACCTGCATGTTTCAGAGAGAAGGGAATGAGCCAGCATGCAGCAATTTTAACTTCATCTTGGTATACTTCATAAGCAATTCTAGTTTCCCCTTGGATGTTCATAAAAGAGAACATGAGGACATTATATGTAGCTTTGGGTCATTTTGCTCAATACATAAATGGATAATGTACTGTGTTTGATTCATTTGTTTAATTGAGTTCTCTTTATTTAATTTTAAGACATGTGGAGATTGCATTTTAGATCATATTTATGCAGAAACATTGGAAATTCAAAAGGACGCACGAATGCTTAAGCACCATCTTATTTACAATTTTCTAATTACTAAAAAAAAGAAAGATACACCAGGCATCAACAGTTTATCCTCAGCCTCTAGAAATCATAACTGAAGTTGCAGTTATATTGCCACTTACTTGAAAATCAGTTCTAAAAGTCAGATAGGGCTTGTATAGAAAATGTTCATGAATAAAACTTCTTATCTGACTTCCTGCTTTTCAATACAAGTTAGGCTAGAAGCTCATATCTTTATAAATAAAAGCAAAGAGTTTCAGGAGGCTAACCTCTGCTTTAGCCCCACATACTTTTATTCCCCTTCAGAACTGCAATATAATATACCTGAGCATTCCCCATCTGGTTTATACTAATAGTATTCTTAGACTAGAGGACCCAATAATGGTTCATTCCAAACCAACCAAAAATTCACAATTAGGAATAACACTATGTGCAACAATATTGAAAGAAAATGCCTCAGTGTCTAAGTAACTCCAGAAATAGCCTGGAAAGAACATCAGAAATGCTGAAGAGCAAAAAGCAAAAATGTCCTTATGTCTTCTGGCCCTCTTGCAACTGTCTCCCTAGTCACAAAAACGCCAGCTACAAGGATTTGGGGGCATGGCTGGATTCTATTATATCTGGAATCCCAACTTTCCCCTCTTGGCTAAGCTCCTCTAAGCAAGCTTACTAAAGGCTCTGATCAGGAACCTTTTGAATGGATGCAGAAGTGACGGGTTACCTTTGACAACATTAGCAGGTTCCTTGTGCATCGGGCATTCCCAATGTTACTAAACTGTTTACATTGTATGTGTCTGAAAACAAAGGAATGGCTGCGGGGCTGTTGTCCCACGTCTCTGGTAGCTGGGAACACCCTGTGGTGTGTTCTTCCAAGCAACTTGGACCCTCTTCTCAAGGCTGATCAAGGTGCCTCCGGGCAGCTGCGTCCATTGTCTGGGGCTGAACAACTGACATTTGGAGCCCCCAGAGAGGTTGAAACTCCTCATTCCATACGGGATTTGTTAGAACTAAAGGGGGAAGGGGGTCATTGTCTAACAGCAAGCCGATTGGTGAAATATCAAACTCCTCTTCTCGACAATCCTCATGTTCAATTAAAGAGGAGTGCGCGATTTAATCCAGTCATCTTTCTTTTCCCCAATGGAACAGGGCACCTCACTTGATCGTGTGCAAACTATAGCTACAGTGTTTTCTGGTCATACTTATTTGGCAGACTAATCTTTTGATAGGAACCTGTATACAGGTGTCAGGAGCTTCATATGTCACAGAGAACAAGAGGCTGGCTACGCTGTGGTCACCATGGACCAGTTAGCAGAAGGATCAACTTTCCCTATTGGGACTTCAGCTCAAAAGGCTGCATTTACTGCCTTGACTAGAGCCTTGGAGTTATCGAATAGTGTGGTTTTCAATATTTATACCAATAGCAAATTTGCTTATGGTGTAGTAGATAGCAGAATAACAAAATAACAGAACAGACCTTAGAGATTTTCTAGTCCAACCCCTGCTCCAGCAGGAGACGCTACACCATTTCAGACAAATGGTTGTCCAATCTCTTCGTAAAAACCTCCAGTGTTGGAGGATTTACAACTTCTGGAGTCAAGTCATTCCACTGATTCACTGCTTTTACTTGTCAAGATGTTAGTCCTTCTAACTGTCAGGAAATTTCTCCAACATGCTCCTGATACTTTATGGAAGGAGCATGGCTTGTTAACTGCACAGGGGAGCCCAGTTAAATATGATCCTGATATGCTACGCCTTTCGGATGCCATCCTGATTCCAAGCAAGATGCATGTAAGAATGGCAGAGGTAATGCTTTTACTGACCGCACTGCAAAGTCTGCTGCTTCAGGTCCTTTCCCCTTGATATGTGCACTCATTCCTTCCCAATTATCTATGCTGCACCCTTCATATACTACTCAGGATAAGCACACAGCTCATTACGGGGGAATTGGTGACAGAAGGATGGTAAGTAACTTCTCCTGGGTCATGAGTTATGGGCCCTCTTAAGAGAATTACAAGTACACATTGGGGTTCCAAGGCTGTGGCTGAATTTTTGTTAAAAGATTATATTTACCCTGTGATTTTTATAAGGCTCTCTCAGTGGCCAGGCAATGTGTTGTTTGTCAAAAGAACCCAGGAGAAACACAGAAGTGTCACTTGGGTAAGCCTAAGTATGGTTATGCTCTGGACAGTTTTTGAAAAATTGATTTGACTGAATTGCCCCACAAATAAGGTTTCCGGTATTTGCTGGTTGTTGTTGATGCCTTTTCTGGATGGGTGTAGGCTCTCTCCTTCGTTCTCTTGTGGATGCAGAGCTAGGCCCAAACAGTCATTGGGTCTGTTTCCTTTTGAAATTATATATGGCAGGCCTATATGCTTATCAGAGTACTATATCTACTTCCCTTCTCACCTTCAGGGACCATATCCTTCGAGAATATGTTCACTTTCTGATTAACGATGTTTCTTCCATTTCTGAAGCTGTTTAATATTGTTTGTCCTCCTGGTCTAGGTCACTTAGTGAACTCATTCTGCCCTGGAGATTAGGTTCTTGTCTAATCCTGGCATTTTGGTGATCCTTTGTCTTAAAAGCGGATGGGACCTTATATTGTTCTTCTCACCATCCATAGGTTAGTTACTGGAGTCCAGACCTGCATTCATCACACCTATCTGAAGGCATCTTCTCTCTGTGCCGATGATGAAATTTGGGTTGTTATATGACAAACACCACTGTGGTTGTTGGTTCATTGCAGGATGCTATGTGATACGAGCTGAATGCTCTATATTGCTTCTTATCAGCCCAGGGACTTTTGTGCTTCTGGTCCTTCTTTCTTCTCTTGCTACAGAATTGTTTGCTCTTTACTGCCATTTACCTCCTCTTTTTCTTCGTCCTCCATGGCCTCTCCTATTCTTTCCCCTTTGTCCCCATCCTTCTCCATCCATCTTCTTTCTCTACAGGATGGGGTGGGGATTATGAGTGCTATGGGACTGGGACTGAAAACAATTGGGATGTAGACATAGAGGTGATTAAGGATATTCAGGATTGTCTGACCCTCTCTAGGGACCCAAGAGATCAAGAAATACATGAAGAGACAATGCCTTAGAACAAAGACAGATGAATCCCAGCCTAGATTTATTGATACCTTCCAGGTTCACACACAGGAACATGTCCATCTTCACAGGTGTGAACAATACCTGGTGCCATTATTGAGATTGTGGAGTGCCAATATGCGTATCCACAATCTGGGTAAAAATCTTAAATGTTACTGAGTGCTGGATTTGCACCCACATTCCCACTCTTATTCAACTTGGGAGCATGAATCCAAGATCGTTCCGCTGTCTGCCTGAAACGTTCAAATCCTAGCTCAAAGGCAAAGTTGGAAGCTTATGAGCAGTGGGACTGTACAGTATCTGGGTGGTCAATACTACCAGTTATTAGACCGATTGAATAACATGGCATAAGGCCTTTGGGAAGAACACCGATCTCCACCCTTCTATTTTATGCAATTTCATTGGCACTATATGGGTGTTGTTGCATATGAAAATATAAATGCTGAGAACCTGCTGAGCCACTCATACACCCAATTGGTGGCTCTAATATGGTAAGTTTGCTTATACATATTTGTCAACTTTCTGGTCTGAAATTTGCACAGTGGGCATAGTTATCTCCTCTGCTCAAGTAATATACCAGAAAGAGTGGAATCACTGCATCCGCAATAAGTGTACTTTGGTGCAAGATTTGGTTCAGAAAAACCTTTTCAACTATAAAACATATGATACTGGAACCAAGGACTTAATTATGGATCTATTGTACAACTGGGCAACTGGTCAGAGTGTATGTTTAATTTGACCATTAAGAGTATGTCCCAACTGAATAAAGAATAAGATGAGATTAGGGAGGTTGTTCTCCAGCATGCTCTAGAAATTGTGTAGCAGTAAAGGGGGGGGGGAGTTGTGTATTTATACATGCTTAATGTTGTCACTATATTTCTAATTATCAAGTAGATATTAATCATACTATTCACCTCATGGAAAAGATTGCAAATAGATTCACAGATGTTGACATCCCAGGAGTGTTCTTGGGGATATTTTCTTGGCTCACAGATTGGCTGCCTGGTTGGGATGATCTAAGGAAATATTCTCTTAGCTTTGCTCTTCATAGTCTTCTGGATTCTTTTTGTTGTTGTTGTTGTATACATCTTAAGCCAGTATACATGCAGGCGTGTCCTAAGAAATTCTACAAGGTGACTGAACTTCAAATTTTCCGAGTGATACTTCTCCACATTGCTCTAAGTATCAAAAGGGGGATTATGATGATCAAGATTCTTCTATTGAAATGGCTGAATTAAAGAGAATAAATGAGTTGTAATAACATCTAATTGTCCCTAGCTCAGGGAGGCATGACAGCAAACCAGATAGAGCACAATGGACTTGCTAAGTACGCTTCGTTCTAAATGTACCTGGTGAGCAATGACATTGTAGCAACTGTTTTTTAATCAACTTTTATCTACTTTCATGCAAACAACTGTATTTCCTCCTTGTGTACTCAAGTAAACTATAAAGGCATGCTGAATAAATCATTTGGGGATCTGAATAATCATGTGACTCAGAAAGAACTGGACTCTTTCTTTGTGCCAGGCCAGACCTAGGACTCCTGCATAACAAGAACTAAACATCAAATGTGTCCTTCCCATTTGGCTTTCTTGCTTTAAGCCAAGCTTCTATGGTCCATTAGAAGTACAAACGTTGAAACTTTCCTCTAAGATATGCCTTTAGTCATAACTTGTATTTTTTTTTACTTCAGTTTGCAAAGGACTTCTCCCTAAATGAAATAGGCTGGTGCTGCTTTCTCTTTCTTTTATAGCAGTTCTAGAAGCCATGGTGGCGCACAGTGGTTAAAAGGCAGCATTGCAGGCTAATTCAGCTCGCTGCCAGGAGTTTGATCCTAACCGGCTCAAGGTTGATTCAGCCTTCCATCCTTCCGAGGTTGGTAAAATGAGAAGCCAGATTGTTGGGGGCAATATGCTGACTCCGTAAACCGCTTAGAGAAGGCTGTAAAGCAACTATGAAGCAGTGTAGAAGTCTAAGTGCTATTGCTATTTCAACCACTCCCTTTAAAGAAGTTCAAAACGAGTTGGATCAAGCACACACCTTGCGTTCGAGACAACGGCGCTTGAGACATTTCCACTGACGTTTCATGCCAGGTCTTTGCCTCCGCAAACAGATTGCACAGGTCCCACAGTCCTCAGTTATCTTGCAGGCCTGACACATGCCACAATCAAGGCCCTGCAAACCAGAATGAGAGTGGAGGAGAAGTAACTGTTAAAGCTTAAGACCATGTGTAAACCTATGTGAAGCTGGAAAGAATCAGCAGAAAACAAGGAAAAAGCACAAACCATGGAAAAAGGGAGGGAAGGGAAGGAAAAGCAGGAAGCAGCCTATGGTACCTTTTTGACAATCTTCAAGCATCGGCGCAGCAAGCATTTGATGTCAATGTGGAACTTGGGGCTTTGGGCTCGCAGAACACACACACTGCAGATGCCGCAATCCTGAGACATCTGGCAGGCCTGGCACACACCACAACCAATTTGCTGCAAGGGCAGAGGGGTAGGGATAAACAAGGTTCCAGGGAAAGCAATCACCTCAGTGGCCCCATCACCTCAAAAGCACCACACTTCACCTATCTGGCTGACCACATCAAAAGCATCACACCGGATGTTCACATCAAGCCTTTAACTGATTTGTCAAATACCAAACAAAACAAAAAAGCCCACCTCCTCTCTAAACTAAAGGCACCAGGTGTTTTTAACTATTGTGAACTACTCAGTGTCACTATGAGACAGGTAGCATGTAAATTTAATAAATTATTACTATATACACAAAAATGTTAAGGCACAGTTGTCAGTTCTTCAACTGATATTGGCCTTTATCGGCATCAAGTTATTCCAAAGAATCTAGGATGTTGTAATGTATCAGCGTAATCTATGCGCGGATCCAAGCCGTATAGCTTTTTATAACTGACAGATGGCAATGTTGTCAATACATAAGATTTTCTAAGTGCTGACCGAAGGTTTTTTGGTATGGCACCCGGTATGCTGATAACCACTGGGACCACCACAACTGATCTTTCCATTTTGATTTTGTGATCTTGATACTTTGTGATCTTCTCCAATTTTTAGTCCTCTATTGTACTAACCCCTGGTATTGCCATATCAATTACCCACACTTTATTCTTTTCAACCACAGTTGTTGTTATTAGCCCATGGTCCTCTACCATCTTGGGTCAAGATTCTCTGCAAAACACCACCACTTAGGACATTTTGGCTGGAGAGGGGAGCAACCATAATGCACAATCTGCCATATGGACTAGTCTGTTTTATAGATCTGTTATGTTCCGTCATGGTCCTACGAGCTTTCTTCCTCCGAGAGGCAAACAAAACCTTAATCTTGTCATCTTAACATTCAATCGTCAGCCCTGCTGCTATCGATAAAGTACATGCTTCCGTACCTCTGCAATACTCAAATACAGGCCGTCCTTGACTTACAACAGTTCATTTAGTGACTGCTCAATGTTACAATGGCACTGAAAAGAGTGACTTGTGATTTGCTTTTCACACTTACAACCACTGAAGCTGCCAATTGGTCAAGTGATCAAAATTCAGACCCTTGACAACTGGTTCATTTAATGACGTTTGCAGTGTTCCAGGGTCATGGGATCACCTTTTGTGACCTTTTGACAAGCAAAGCCAATGGGGAAGGCAGATTCACTTAACAACCGTGTTACTAACAGAACAACTGCAATGATTCACTTAACAATTGTGGCAAGAAAGGCCATAAAATGGAGCAAAACTCACTTAACAAATGTCTCACTTAGCAACATAAATTTCAGGGTTATTTGTGGTCGTAAGTCAAGGACTGCCTGTATTCTACATCCAAAACACAGCACCTTCTAGTTGGGCTCGACATGCTGGCTACAGTTTGTAGGAAGTGAAGAGCAAAAGCATCTAAGAGTCTCTCATTGGGAAAGCCTCTTCTAATATATTCCAGTATAATAATAATAATAATAATAATAATAATAATAATAATAATAATAATAATATTTTTTTCCAGTATTTATAGCCAAGTTGTGTTTCAATTACAAACAATTTTCAAATTTGAGATGGACTCTTAAGCTTTTCAGCTCTTCCATTTTCCAGCTCCATCCTTCTCTCTATCTACGGCTAAAACCGTTCTTCCATCAGTTGCAAAACAGATAGCAAACACAGAGGTGCAATCATAACAATGCAGACTAGTAACAACATGCATACTTGTAGCTTAACAATGTCGCAGTAGCATTTTTATATGGTACACACTTCTATCTAACCACAATACACTTTAATATCCACATAATACACTTTCTAAATAAAACAGAAAGTGGGACTGTGCTTTATATTTCCCAACCTTTCCAGCTTTGTGGACTTGCC